>QDHC01006236.1:973393-996914 GCA_013186455.1 Papilio dardanus tibullus
CCTCGGGGAAATCCTTAGTTGCCTTCAAACCCATATCATAGCCTTCAAATTCACTTATTTCCACACCTGAAAAAAATACACATAGCTTTGAATACTAGACTCTGCCTGAGACTTTGTCTGCACTATTAAAAAATATGTGCCATTTCAGACTACGTTCTACATCTATAGTAGATACCTTCTGACAAACATCCAATAAAACTTCTGTATTTATATTAGTAAGAAGTAATGTATCTTTCTAATTTTACAGTAAATGATCAAATCCTTTAGGCATTGGATGTTAATATTTATTCTTTGTAATGTAATTAATTCAATATAAGAAAAGAATTTCAACAATTTTTTTTAAAACAATACAAATTCTTTAACAAAGTATTGGAATGCTGAAATGTCTACATATTTTGTTAATTAAAAATAATAATTTATTGTTTTATCTAAATTCTAATACCTAACCTGGATTACCTCTATAGGCAAGAAACTCATATTAGAACGTCTATAAGCAAATTATTGCGATCCTTTGGATTGTTGCTTATGTCACTAGGATTGACTCATCTACAGTAAAACTTATTTTATAACTTGCATAAAATAAACTTTGCTATTTCTACTCTAGGATATTATCATAAAGTTTTCTTCAATAGATGAAAAACATCTAAACTTACTTATTTAGTATCATAATATATTTATTAGTCTTATTTCAAAAGCATAAAGTAAAATCTTTAAGGAAAGGTTGATAAACTTTATGACAAATAATATTTTTTGTAATATAAAAGCAAAATTATCAAGTTACGCTGAACAAACTTTACATAATCACTTGTTAATAGACAGGCAAATGTAAATAGAAGTACAGAATGGCAATGTTCTAAGCAATAGTTGCATCCTTGACCTAAACTGTTTCCAATTACTTTTGTTTTAAAGAACTTCTTGATGATTTAATACAAAAAGGAAAATTGTTTTTATTAATTACCTTCAAACTGTGCTCCATTGTCACGCAACCAAATGAGATATTTATCCAATTTTTCTTTACGTTCAATCTGAGTATCTTTGGTGTACAAAGAAGATTCAATGTTAATGATCTCCTTTATAATAGTGTCGATTTCTAAATGGTGATCCCAACTTTTTAGGGTATTACCAGTAGTCCGGAATACACTGGTGATTTTTAGCACTTTATCTATCAAAACCGAAAGTTCTTTTCGCTTCTGAAGCTGGAATTTATTAGTCTCTTTCCCAACATTGCGCTTTTTCGATATATGCTTTGCTTGCAATTTTCGCCCCATGATTAACGCTCACTTTTAAATAAACCACTTATAAAATTGATATTAATTAATAGTAAAATGATCCCAATTACCGATATGTAAATGTAAAACGTGGGAATGAGGATAAAAAACTAAAAATAGTTATATTGAAAGTGTTGTTTTCAAACCCATGTAACGAAATATGACACTGACGTTATGACGTTTATAAATGTAATGACTTTGAAGTTTTCATAATAATGTTGCCATGAAACATAAAACACAGATAATAAAAATTGTAAAACATGAGAATTCATTAAATATCTTTTTTTATTAATAAAATAAGCAACAGTATGTAATTTTATTATTTAAATCAATTTCAAGAATGTGATTAAGTGTATTTAAAAAGTAATACAGTAGTTTGTGCACTTCAAACGTTAAGATTTAATTGGTCAAATAGCATTATAGTTGTTGCCCGAGACTTCGTCTGCGCTGAATTAAAAAAAAATTAGGCTACTTACTATGTCACCCATGTAACTGGTATAGTGCAGCTTTTTCCAACAGTGAAGTGAGCTTTTCAAATCGTTTTAGTAATTTCGGAGTATACTCAATACAAACAGTCAAATCTTTCCTTTTTCTAATGTTAGTAAAGAAGTAAAGATAGTAAAGTAATATAGATAAAAGCCAACTGAATGTAAAATCACTCTTACTTTTAATGTAACGCCACCCAATGGCATAGGCAGTTAAATTGACTTCTAATTTCTATCTGGCAATGGCAATGGGACAATAATATTTGGCACCACGCTCCACCAGTTCCACGAAAAGTTATTTGAAACCGCCCCAGATTTCAACCACAGAATAGCCCTGTAAATTATTGGATGGCGTTTAGCTGCATCCCGCATATTTAATTGTACAGTTATTACAATTTCGTATCAAGTCACATAAACAACTTTTGGAAACATTCCAATGTGTGGTAAAAACTGGTACTTAGTTGTACCAGCTGCTTCGATACTCTAATATTCCGAATCCTAACGGTGTACCAGAACACAGACAATCTTGATCCTCTTAAAACAAATTTTAATATATTACCCAAAGATATATTATACTATAGATGGAACACTCAAAGCCTAAAAATGAGGCATTTTCTTTGACCTCTGGAGATCTCACTTAGGGAGATTTCCCCTAGTGTTGACCTCTAAATTACATTTGCCGACATAAAAAGTCGACTGAATGTAACCTCTTTTCTCAAATTTAATTTTTATTTCATAGTATTTACTAAAGTTTAATGTAATATTTAATCGAGATATTTTTAAAACGCTAATTAAAAATTTATAACAACCATAAAACGAAAATAGTCTTTGTTAAATATTGTTTTAAATAAAATAATAATAATAATGAAAAACGATAATTAACGTTTTAATGAATGTTTTAGTTTATTCTATTGTTTATTTAAAAAAATAAAAAAAAACACATTTTCCCAAACTTGGGAAAGTTTTCATGATATTGGCAAGTTTTTTTTTTAAATAATTTCTTTCGCGGCACGCATTTTAACGTCAAATTACTATGGAGCTTTCCCTCTATGTACTGGGTTGTTCGGAAAGTCCTTTCGTTTTTTTGATGGAAATTATAGACAATTCTGCCTATATTGACAATAGTGCTAGGTCTGGGTTTGTCATTGTATCCCATTCAAGCTGTAGAAGCTATTGGCGAGTGACAAAACTGTATCTTGTATTTATCTGCTTCAACCAGCCTTCAAAACGTGATCCATCTTCGACATAAAAATTGCCGGATCGAAATTAATTGAACCAGTTCTGGCACTGGCGTACTGACAACACAGCTTCTCCATTCGCATTGGTCAATTTCTTTCTGACTTCACCAGCATTTTTACCCTTTCTGTAGCAAAACATAAAATAAGTCGAAATTGTTGCTTATCGTTCTCCATATTTAAAAGGGCACCAACCAAAAACTACATCGTAGATTTAATTGAAACTTTTCACAAACAAGCCTTGTTATATGAGCTTTCAAAGCATATAATAATAAAATGGCTTAAGTGAGAATTTGGGTGAAAAAAAATCAATTAAATCCTCTATCGGGAAAAAACGAAATGACTTTCCGAACAACCTAATATAATATCTCTTTGATATTACCAATAAAATGTTTTCAATATTTCTAATTTTCATTACTTATAATGTTACTGTAACATGAACATAGTCCAAACCAAATTCACAAAAAATATGATGATAAAAACCATAAGCCTGACAACTGACAAGCGTTTATTTTTAATTTAATATAATGATGGCAAAGGTCAACTTCGAATTGGGCATAATATTAATTTCACGACTTGTAAATCGGTTAAGGAACTTACATTAAAACAATACTAGCTCCCGCAACAGTGTCTGCGTGGAAGTACAATTTGCATAATATCTTTCATTGCAATTAGGTACCTAGAAAAAAAAGCATAGTTAGGTATTGTGTTGAGTGGTTATTTCATTTATTATCGATTTGAAAAAATAAATACGAATTAGGATACTGCAATATCGATTTAAATTAAACAAAAGACAATGTATTTACCATATGACTATAGCTTCCGTTGTTGGCGGAGTAAAACAAATAGCCGTATATCAAAACCCCTACGTAAAACTGTCAACTCCTTTCGTTCCTTTGTTTATAGAACTTCCGAATTTATGGGTGAAATAATACGTTTAATAAATATGCGTATACTCTTACTTGTGATGGGTTTCTCTGATTGACGATAGGAAATACATTTGAGATATTGTTTTGTGAATAGATTCCTTTTAATTTAAAAAACTTAACTTAATTTTAAAAATTACCACATGCTAATTCTTTTAGAATTGAATGATTCATACTTGATTATGAGTAAGGGAATAGTGCATAAAATAATTTACCATACAATTCGATCCACCGCAGTGCGTTATTAAAGCGTGGAATATTAAATTGATAATTAATTGAAAACGCAATTTGCGTGACGTGGAAATCGTTCGCTATCTAACGCAAATTCCAGCGCGACACACCTTTCATTACGAAGTCGCTACAGAGTTATTAATTTACAGACCAAGGATAATATTATTAATATTACAATATTATTATTAACTATTATACTAGACCACGTCGTTCCTGTAGGGTAATGGACTTCTTACCATACTGCATAATTCCACAACCAGTGAATTTTGGCGGACAAACTTAAAAAAAAAATCACTCCCCTACTTACTGCTATATACTGCTATAAAGATATAAAAAATTAATTAGTTAACTATGAATTTGTTGAATATTTAGTTACTAAGGAGTACATCGTATGACATTTTTTGCATCATACACCGAGAAACATATCGAAAACAACTTACTATCTAATCCTCTTTGGGATTATGCCTTACCAATGTGTGTGTTTTTTAGGCAATTATTTTTCCATTGCAGCAAATACCAACGTAAAAAAAATTACAGTGTAGAAATATAAATCAAATCTTTATTAAGTTATTAATATAAGAAAGATAGATAAAAATAAAACATAACTGAAGAACGTTAGACTATTAAATTAGCTTGCGTTACGTAACAGGATGCGTTGTGCTTGTGTACATTACTATTATCTCCAATAAAAAAGCATTGAAACAAAAAAAGTTTATCTTCTTAATACGTAATATCTTATACAAACAGATGAGTCATGTAACATAGTACTTCTAACACTTTAAGAGATGAATAAAGTTTTGTTATTAAATCTAAGTAAATTTGGTATACTTAGTACTAATGAAAACTCTATCCGAAGCTGGGTTGAAATTGCGGCTTCTGTATTCTTATAGTTTGTATCTTACAATACAGTGGAAGCTTTGTGGATATCAACGAAGTATGCAAATGTGAAACTTAGTTTAAGATTATCAAGACAGAGGTGTAAAGTCACTTAAATAATCACCTGATGCTGCTATGTCTGTTTAGTCCGAACAGATTAGCAATTAGATTGTAGCGAAATGTGTGTTTTAAATCATTTTAAGACACAATTCATTTAATCAGTTCCAAAATTCAGAACACGTTTACAGATTTTCTTTGTTACAACTTTGGTACTCGTATCTATTAGCAAATTTTAAAATTAGTAATGATGTAATAAAAACAACGGGATACTGGTTTAGCATACGTCACATTAGTAACATACTAATACGCGGTTCTAGTTGTCTGTAGAGCCTCGTTTCTAATGTCTATAATACCGTTGAAAGATACGAGTCGATCAAGAATTCTATTAAAGGCTGTGAGGTCAGCGCTCGTGGAATATATTAGCAACGCGTGAACTTTATGTAAAGCTTTAAGCTCCGAGTCGCACCCGCACAGCGGCATTTATAACTTCATTTATAAAGCGTTAGATTGAAATATGTACTGAGAGAAGATACGAATGTATGAGAGGTTAATAAGTAAATTATTTGAAGTTAATTAAAATGAATATTTAAAGACATTACTTCGTTTTCTCGTTAAATTGCACAAGTTACAGATCATCGTAACCAACAACCGTAGAAAATGTTCCTATAAATAACTAGCGTTATTTTATACTCCAGAAATTATCATCCGCTTATATGAGCCGCGCCCGCCTTTCCTTTATAAGATAGGATAGTAATAAAATAAAGACGTGTAATTTATATTACTAATAAATTATTTGTATTTGTAATACTTAACTAGTGTCTTAAAATTTTGCGATTCTTTGAGTATTCGGTAGACATCACCATAAAAAAAAATTGTAGCAACCGTTAACTCAATTTATTTCTCAGGAGCTTTTTACTAAGCTAAAGTCTTGGTTACTTTAAATAAGGTCTAAGTTAGGACTAAGCAAGGTTCAACATCGTACCTTTTATTATTTGTCTATCTATATAATTTATCTATACAAACGAATTAAGTTTCATTGAATGCATTTAAATATTATCCTTTTACTTCTGGTTGACGCAAGAGCAAACGTGGGCGGTTTTTATCTGGTACTTTATTAACAATTATCATTGACCACTTCGCGCCTACTGATTTTAATATCAACAATCTCTTAGTTTTGATTTGATTTAAATGTTACGGCCACTCTACTTAAATAACTAAAAATATACTAGCGATAGCACTAGGTATACTAACGACAGTAAAAATTAAGGTAAGGTTCGACCCAAAATGGGCTCCATTTTCCGCAACTCCACGACTAGCGCGACTAATTGAAATCTTTCCTAACAATTCAAAATCTATAACTACGAGTACATGCATTTATTTTATTTTTGATAACTAAGTAACTTTGATTTAAAATATTGTGAAAAAATAATGAAATAATTTGCCAATAACACTAAATTACATTAAGTTCTCTTAAACTTTTACCTGCCACTAATATATAGGTAAAGATTTCCACCTGTATTACTTGCACTTTCGATGAGCAATTCAATTCGATAATAAAACGTAAGAGATGACGTCGATTACATTCGTGACGGAGTAACCGCAGCTCAAACAATAGTGATGTACATGAACAGTCGATATCGATCTATTTATCGACAAAGAAGCTGCAAAACCAGTCCTTTTTCATATAAGGTATGCAAAGTTGCACATCGTTATAGTTAGCTAAGATATTTCTACGATTTTTTGTAAATTAAAAGATAGAAATATATGCAATTATGAATATACTCTAAAAAGCAATTCAATAAACGACATTAACAACATAATAAGACCGGATGAAAAGGAACTTACAAATCGCCTAAGTAAGAAGGGAAGATGTAAATTCTTTTGGCATAACATTAACTATTAAAGACTGCTCGACTGATGATCATAAGCATATTTAAGCATATTCTAAATTAATTACAAGGTAGCCTACACAATTTTATTTTTAGTGATTCTATGAATATAATGTCAGTGTTTGGTTTGGCTAAGGATTTTGGCTGTCGCGTACATCCGGGTTAGAACATCGATAATTTGGTTCTGATGCGACAACACTAGGGTGATGATTAGAAGCAAATCATCGGATCAATTACGGAGTATTACATCACCGAAGGATTGAGTCACGGACACGACTCTCATACTTGATCCTTTTGTCCGTGGGCTTGGATCCTTTTAGTCATCATGTCAGTGAGACAAGTCACTACTAACCGCAATATTGTAAAGAATCATTTTGTTAGTGCATTATGACGTTTAAAACTGGATTCAACTCAATTTTTGATAGGTTATTAGGAAATATAATTCGTAATTTCCTCTTTACCTGTTGAGTTTACGTATGTACAGGCTGTTCAAATTTTGCTCTTGTTAATATTGCATACAATAATAAAATAATTTTGCAATAACCTTCATACATTAACGACGATATTTGTTAAAGCCTTGTTTAACAACAGATGTACGTTATCATAATGATTGTTCTTCGGCTAGATTTCCATACAGCTGCATGTTATACTTTTCAACGTTACCAATCATTTATTGGCGGTGATGGTTCGATAGAAGTATGAGTAAGGGGATTTTAAAAATCATTTTTTGAAATCCATATCAGATTTTTTTTTGCATAAATATCTAATCGTGGTTTAGATTACATCTTTTACCTATAATTTTATTATTATTGTTACAAAGAATCGCGAGCTTATTGAAAGATAAACAATACTTCGAATTGTACTTGAATCGGTTTGTTAGTATGTTAATATTAAGGAAATAATAGTACAATTAATGGTGCAACTATTATTTGCATACATTTTATTATTAGACTTAGATGATGAATCATAGTTCACTGTAAATTGGCATGTTTTATAATGTATTCTAACTCTGCTTATGTAAATGTAACCTATGCTTTATTTTCATGAAAATTTATGATTTAATGTTAATTGTTGTTTGAATTCAAAACTCGAATCGCTATGGCACATCAACGAGTAAGTTACGTAATATTTTTTTGTTTTAAAATTGGCCCTTCTTCGTTTAAGACTTCTGTAAATAAAACCGCTAAAATTGTGTACTTATAATTCTTTACTTTAAGAGCTTTTACAGTTTGTAGCTACAACCATCAATTTATTACGAAGTTCGTGTAACCCTAAATAAATCAGTGAAATGAAATTAACATAAAACTTATTGTTTAAGGGAGTTTTGAATAGAAGCTTGCATTGAAAACTTTTACTTTTGGCACATCTGTTGCGTTGAGCGTAAGATGATATTTAGCCTTGGCATTTAATGAAAAGACGTTCCTAAATGTTTGCTGCAGGCCACTTAAGTGACGCGTTAAACTTACGTTCCAAATAGAATTTTAATTTCGAAGTTCCAGCGACTCGAGCGCTTATCGTAACGTCGTAAAACGTACGCAACTTGTGTGGCGTAGTTAATAACTTGAAGGAAATTATAATAACGTGACTTTTATACTTTTGGAAGCTATTGAAAGAATTGTAAATGAAGTCTTTGTCCAGTACTTTTTGATCTTGTTATAAGTAATTTAAAATACATTTTAAGTAAATTTTGTAACAAAACGCACTTAAGTTATAGGCACTTTCAGGTTACCTACGAAGTAATTAACTAGATAGTTTTACCCATAGATGTACTCGTATAATAAATATTTTCACAATACAAGTAAGGTTTATAATTGCTTTTTCCCTTTAGATAACCACAACAGATATCGTAATTGCATTTTGTATATTCCCACTTAAGTAGTACTAGGCCTGACTTGCCCGTACCTACAAATATTGAGCATTTAGTTTCCTGCCATATTCGAATTATAGACAAGTGTTCAAATCATAACTCAAAGATGTGTTTCTTACTTTTTTAAATTAACCAATTTAATAACCAAATTATTATAAACTTAAGTATTTGTTGTAAATATACGTCTACGGTAGTGCACTGGATGCAGGCGGCGCAGGACCGGGCATTGTGGCAATCGGGGAGGCCTACGTTCAGCAATGGACGGCGATAGGCTGATGGTGATGATGATACATCTACGGACATCACCAGCTCTAGAGGAACTGTAGATGATTCTTGAAGCATTTACGATGTGACAAATAATTGATACTTAATTACAAAACTACATATTAAATAATATTTAACGTGTACATATAATATGTATTTAAGCTTTATTGATCTTTGATTTTCCATTTATCAATCGCACCGACAGCGAGCCTTGACTAATATAAAAAGAATTATCATCACCTCTGAACTTTTAAGGTTTTGTAAACATACTAATTTAGTTTAATGCGATACGCTTTTTTCAATTACACGTCTAACAACTATTTGTATTTTGATTAATTGACAACCGTTCATAATTGATCTTTGCGATGGATCAAAACAATATTATGTTATTATAATATGTTGTAAAATGTATAGTAGACATATAATACTTCTTTTGGTAAGACCACACACATATACCAATATATACCTATTGTAATTTTTATGCTTGAAAGCTTTCAAGAGTATTTCTTAAAATAAAATGCAACAAGAAATGCTTTCAAAGTACACACGTGCAGGAATTGAAAGTAATCAATCATGAAAAAACTTCATTACAAATGTCATTTGTTATGCTAGTTCCACACGAGGGCAGAACAGGAAGACATCTAGGTAGTTTGTAATGTTGTGTCCTGACATACGAGTATTATTCAGACGTAGAGACAAAGAAGTTTTTTTTTATTAACGTATTCGAACCCCAAATAATGTTAATGTGTTCCCATTATCATCGATGCGGCACGTGTTTCGTCCAGAGATCCAGTCGCTTTGATTAACGGCGTGTATACGACGCACCCTATCTTCGCGGTAGATTTACAGCTTAGACAAAGGAAATCAATTCTTACAATGACATGTGAACTATAAGGGGATCCGTAACACTTTCTGGAAATATGGTGATGGATTTTTCGATGAGAATATAGAGACATGCTGTATATTTTTCAGAATAAATATTTTGCATAAACGCCATCTATGTTTTGAAAAATGCTATAAATTTCCTAAAACGTACTTGCATTATACACATTTCTGAATGTAAACTTTTTTATTTATAACATTGGTAACATTGTTCTACTACAAATTATTATTTTTTCCTTTCATGCAAGTTATTTCGCGTAATTTAAAAAAAAACACAGATAAGAACACGATGTATGCAATTGAACATTTAGTTTTTTTTGTATCAATCGTTATTTTCTAGTGACCGGTTTTTAAAAGGTTTTCAATCGTTTCTTATTACTGGTAGCGGATATGTTCGATAAAAGGATAATTGTATCAATACTCAGTTTAAAACCAAAGTCATATTAAGATAGATTTAACAACTTGAACGTTATATGTATTTGATTCAAACAAACCAACTCTATCTTTTTCTTCTCTTTTTATTTAAAAGTACTTTGCTGTTTATTTTACTTCTGACATTTCATTTCATCCAAAGGTTACGTACAGAAGATTATGTTTCGAGATAAGTTAATATAAATGCAACAAACTTTTTTAATATTCATTTTATTTTTTATTAATTCTTTTATGATGTTCAAATAGAAATACAAATTCATTTGTAACTGTTTATTCATTGCTTACACGTAGCGAAGCTTTACTTATTATGCTAGAGTTTATAAAAGGTAATTTCTGATAAATAAAAAAAAAGATATGCATGAAATACGGAAGTAACGAAAAGAACTTAAAAGCTCCACATAAGCTAAGTTGAATAGAGGTTGTCATAGAATGTTGCCCTTTAAAAAAATGGAAGTTGGATGGATCCATCTCAATGGATGAACATATTTTTCTAATAACAGCTTCCATTTTAAACAGACAAAATGAGCACAAAGGCACGCAAGATAAGAATATATTGTAACTTATTATTTCAGAAAAATAAATTATTTTTTTACGTGTATTAATTTGTAAATCAGTCTTGTAGAGATAAAATTACGTACTTAAGTACCTCAAATGTTATGGTTCTTGGTTTACTTAGTTGGTTCTTGACATTGATATAAATCATTGATTGTATAACAACGTAGAAGATATGTATCCATCATTTTATTATCGGTCGATTGTCACGATTTCAGAGGCGTGGCCGTTCGTGCTATTGTCAATGCCATTACATTTCTACCCACGTTTCTCTTCGGCTCACAGGCATTATAATCCTTATGCCTTACGACGGATGTATTTTAATACGTTTTTAAACACACGGAAGTCGCAGCCATGATATTCTAATGGTCTATCGTGGTAGCTTCGCGGTATTTGACTTTTAAGAGACAGGACCTGTCAAGCGCGCTTTATCCTCTGTCAGATAAAACGAACAATATGTTAACTTGCGAGCTTTTGTGCTCATTTTGTGTGTTTAAATAATTTATTCAGAATAAGTATAAGCTTTTTATGATTCTATGATTCAGTATCTGTGATTGTCAACTTTACCGTAACCCCCGCGAAAAAGGCAATATTTATTATCACCATGGCTGATTTGCCGCTTTGCCTAGTCCTTTTCTAAATAGTCATAGGTCGCAGTAGATAAATCGTTGTCTGACGCGATCTCTTTGTCCCGTCAATATGTCAGCTATGGGATGTGCCGCGTTTGCCGTTGTTGATAAAATGTCACAATTTCAGTGCTCGCTTTTAATTACCAGTATTACATTGACAAAGAATGTACTCCGGTTGTAAATATTCTTGCCGATGGAGACAAAGCATGTCGGCTGATTGTGAAGGATGAGTGTAATTAATGCAGTAGAAAATGTACTTAACTATTGTTATTGTACATAACTTGAACAATTAATTTAATTTAATTTATGAAAAAATATCGAAGGTTATTTTAATTTAATTCGTTAGTATTGAAAAATACTGAACAAAAGCATTTTCCAAAAAAAATGTCTATCCTATTTCGAAATATTTATTATTCTTTCATAATTAAAAAGTAAACAATATTAATTGTATATGTATTTAATAATGAAAAGTCATTATTACTTTCAATTTTCAACAATAAAGAAAAATAACCAAATAAAATTTTAGGGCGTCATCTGTACTCCGCCTAATCGCATTATATTTTATTACATCAAGCTATAATACGAATTATTTATGATAAATAATAATCAATTTGTCCTTAGTACTTCCAAAGTGAGAATATCCATTTTATTGTTACTATCTAATCCGACCTAAGTTATCAAATCAAGATTAAAAAGAATACTATAACCTCTCAATAGGCTATAAATCGCTATAACTATTTAAGTTATCGTTGTATCATATGTAATCCTTGATTATTTCTGAAGGACTATTACGAAATACATCCAGAAATTGCCTGATAGACCCTCAGATGACAAGAATGAATTATCTATACTAATATAGAGAAAAGAATTGTATTTTTTTATGTATTGAAATAAGTCAAAAACTACTGAGTCGATTTCAAAAATTCTTTCACCATTAGAAACCTACATTATCTCCGAATAACGTAAACTACTTTTTTTTAGTTCCTCGCGGACGAAGTCGCTGACAACAGCTAGTTATTTAATGAAATTATTATGTAACAGGATAAATAGCAACAATTTATATTACGTCCATAGCTATTATTTTTAGCTTTTATTAAGAAGTTAAATCTGTAACTAGCTGGTTTAATATTAAAAAAAAAATTCAAATGCACACCAATACACTATATTCAGACATAACTCTAAGAAATTCAAAGTTCACAAGTAGTTAACTCTGTGGAAATTTCCATCTCTTTTAAAGTATCATAATAATTTTGGTTAACCGCTAAATCACCTATACAGATAAAAAATATCTAATACCTTGGCCTGTCTCGTTATTTCCTAAACATTCTTATCAGCTAAATTTTTCACTAAACATGAAGCAAGTGACTATCAAAGTCCTTTTAGTCCGGGATTAAATACAGACATTAACTCGTCAGCGACCTGACATTTCCGACGTGGTCAAATGCATGTTTGTGCACTCATAGTAAAATACATTTTGCGTAACCATTATAAATTCGGTAATGAGTCATTAAATCGATCGAAAGATCGAGATATTTTTTATTAGACTTAACTACAATTATTAAACAAATCAGCTTTGGGTCTATGTATCAATCGGCTACGTCTTATTCAGGTCTTACTAATGTTATAAATCCGAAAGTTACAAAACTATAGTGGTTGCAGTTTGCTGCCAGCTCTACCATCATAATCCTATATCCCTAGTCCCTATAGAGGGTCGGCACAGTATGTAGTACTCCTCCATACTTCCCCATTAGCCGACATTTCTGAATTAAACCATTTTTTCATCATATCTTCTTTCACACAATCCATCCAGACTTTCTTTGGCCTTCCTCTAACCGCTAGCTCTACCGCTATCTCTTTTATAATTAAATACGATAAATTTTATTTTAAGGAAAAATAAACAAAATATTTTTGCGAGCTTACGCAATTTTGTTACGTTGTTATCTTGATAATGTTAAACAAGTCTAGTGCTAAAATAATAACAAATAAGATCGCAAATTGATTTGCTTTGATTTGATAACAAAAATAGATTAAATTATATTATTACTTTGGATTACATTTCAGATATATCATGAATTAAATGAAAATAAAGGTATAATATTTTATTAAAAGCTGTCAGATTAATATATGTAGATTATGATAAATCTATATGTGATAATATTGTCTGATCACGTACCTAACAGAATCACAATCAATTACAATATTATGTGCGATATAGAAAATCCCTTCTAGAAAGAAAAGCTTCTATTCTTTACTTGAAAATATCTTGAGTCCGTGTATGTCTGTACTTAATTAAATTTAATTTGATTTATAAAATGTAAATGAAGTCTGATATCTAAATAGGTATGACTCTATATTGTACAATAATATCAACTTAAGTTTTCGACATTGGCAAGCTAAAGTAGATACCTACTTGCTTATACGATGTATGTTTTGTACGAGCATCTGAATAGCAACAAAGTCGTGAGTACAAAAAATACAATAAAGGAGAACTCGAGATTTTATACGTGATGATATTTATGGTTTTGTGAAGAATAGAGACATTGTTAGCACGCGACAAAAACAAAAGTGCCAGTTTGTTACGTTCCATCTACTTAGATATGTTAGACAAAAATATATAGAGGTTGTGACAAAACTTTATTACTATTTATGACAAAGACACCGATTCCCATCCCACCTATTTCTTCTACCATGGTACTTGCTAATAAGCCGTAACCCTAGGGCTACATTAGACCGAGTTTGGTAAATATGAAGATTTTGCTTTCGCGTAAGGCCGTTTTTGCGTGTCATCGGTCTAATGGATCCCTAGGCTTATAAATACACAATTATAACATCAAGATTAAAAGCTTATTGACATTAGAACAAAAGGAGAAAGGTTTAAAGAAAGTTAAATGAAAGTTGGAGCAAAGCTTCTATCTGTTGCCACCCCATAAGGAAGTCTTGAGTGTTAATACTATTTATTTTGCGAAGGCGTAAAGTACATATTAGTAAAACCGACCCATTTACGTAAGCTGTAGACAAAGTTTCTTTAACAAAAAAGCAAAACAATATAAAAAATAGCTTAGTGAAATAAACTTAGCTTAGTACGTTATGAAATTGCTACATTGTTCAACGAGTTTAAATGTAAGCTCATAGCACAACGCGAATGAATCAAATTATGTCCACAGCGCAGCAAATGAATAGAGAATCTATTAGTAAATTCTTCCTCTACGCATAAATAGATAATTAATTAAACGGCTCGCTATACTAATTGTATGCTTCTAATCATTTGCATACAGTTTATGTGAAGTTATTGTATAGGTTTGATACTTACATAATTGTGTTTGCGGTAGGTGTTGAAATTTATGAAAAAAAAGATGTTTTTGAGTAAATAATTTATTTAGATTAAAATTAATAAAACATTAAAAAAATCCGGATTTTTCTACCCCAAAAATGTTTACGTTTTCTGTTGTGTATACGGAGGTAGATTTGAAATTACCGCTGTCGATTTTTACTCGTTTGCCAAATAATTCAAATCACTATTCGTATACCAAACCCACGCCTCGCTGATTGACGAATTTGTTTGAACACTCAATTAACTTAATACTTGAGATAATTATGATAACTTTGCCCATTCCAATTCGATATCACTTAAGCATTATCAAAAGTTTCAGTTAATCGCAAATTGAACCGCCTTGTGCTTGTAATCTGACAGAATTCTCATCCAGTCATGTGCGAGTATGACGTGATTTTCCAGTGTTTTGATTGGTGGACGATGACGCGATGTCTATTTCTGCGCGCGGCGAGCGTGCGCGCGCGGGACGCTGAGCGTGTGTGTGTGGGCTCGCGCGACGCGCATGTGTGGCCGTGTTGTCGCGGCGCGCGGGCTCGCGGCGCGCTCTCTCTGTTTACCGTGCGGTACTACAGCCGGTGCGCGTGTCTCATGCGAATCGAATTTTCCGGCAGAGGTAGTTGCAGCAGCGGCGTTCCATGGTGTTATCCCTTGCTATCGGTGTTAATTCATGCTGATGATATTCGATTTGACGATCGGAAACGAGCGTACCTATTTCAGGCGCGAGACATAAAAATTATAGTTGTTTTCGGCGGATGCGATGAATAAATTTTGCAAATCGAGTCTGTGTGTCGAAAAGAAGGTTCGTGAGCACTATGTTTTGAACGGGCGGCTTGTTGTGGCCGTGCCGGGTGGCGTGGATGCGATCCGGCTGTCTCAGGACTTCTCGTACTCCGCGAGACTACGGTGCCACGGACCGGTCTGCGGTCTGGAGTTGCCGGTTCGGACCGGGGAAGACTCGCCACCGACTCTCCGAGTGGACACGTGCTAAGGTAAAGCCTGCATCCTTGTTACTATCTCGATCGAATGGTTTTTTGTTCGCGTCTGTACTCTTTAAGATTAGCTTATCATCGCTTTTATTTTTATTATAATAATAATATTTACGTGATAAGGCGACGTAAATATTTTCTTTACTTTCTAGAAACTAAATAATGTTGTAAGTAATTAATAGGTTATAATTACAGTAATATTACTTAAAATAAGGCAATAAGATACTACAGTTCGTAGAAATATTGACCAATCAATTGAGAATAAGCATGTGAGATTGACAATTAATTGAGTTTGTCCAAGCCTGGCTGGCATTTCAGCTTACATAATGATAGAGCCATGCGGCGGTTGTTGCGTGTATGGATTGGCGCGGGGAAGGACCACGAAAAATGCCAACAATGCCCCATTAAACTCTCCTACTTGTGTATAATTTCAGACAACTATTCTTCTTACCTCTCATTTTTGTCGGGATCGGATAAGTCTCCGTCCATTAAATACTATGTTAAGGGGGAGAAGCAGTGGTCAAATGCTGTATGGTTCTTATTAGTCTTCTGCAACAAGAATCGTAATTTTAGAAAATATGTTGACAATCCTGAATTAATCCTAGCTAAGTGAGTTTTCCGACAAGCTTTTTTCCTATTGGTGTCCAATAGGAAATGACCCTTAATTAGAAAAGAGAAAATTTTACATTTGACTTCATTGCTATCTCTGTCTACACAAGTTTTAAAAGACGTTTGTGTAAATAAGATTTCGTTAACCGAAACATTTGCGAATGTTTTCCGTCGGCAAATTGTTTGCGGTGTAACTAACTGCAAGCATTAAGACGGATAATTTTAAACATGGAAACTGTTTTGTTGACGAACCGATGACCTTGACGGTTGTTACTTAGTGCGGTTATTGTTTTACATTTATCGCGTTTACACCTGTGCTCTGTACCCACTGCCCGAACTAACGCGAAAATTATTCATACCAAACAACTAACATTTATTTCCAGAAAACAATAACAAAACCTGTGCATTCTAATGGGCATTTGGTTTTATATTTAACAAATAAATTTAAACTCTTCCTTGCTCGACTCTACAAATGGTTCATACACGCCAAACATAAATTTTCAATGGAAAATTCTCGAAAAGATTTCATATCCTACATATTTACTCGCACTACGTCAATAGAAATTCAAAACAGGATTTTATAAATATTTTAACACAATAAGAATTGAATTGAATAGCGTTTCGCATTCAATGTCGTCGGTAACGCGAAAAAAAGATACTTTTGCATACAAAATATGCATGTTACTATGTCCATTGAGTGTTTGTGATAATAATAACAATGTCTTATCTTTCTAGTTTATTTTAAGACATAATATTGCTTTACTTACTCTGCATTCCTTTTCTTACGGTCCAATGCAAAGCTACTCACTTTATCATATTTCACACTCATACAAAATGGTTCCGTCAGCATTTTGTGCACCTTAATACTAGGAAATGTCCTTTAATGATAGAGTTCTTTGAAAAACTTATTTCTATGATTAGCAGTTGGTAGTGTAAGCTTAATTCTATGGCTCAAAAAATATTCTTATTTAGAAAATTATTTTAAATGCTTCGCTTCTTAAATTGACTTACAAGTGTGGTAAAAAAAAACATTACTTTTATTCATGAATTTGGTTACTTCTTTCGATTAAATAGAATGAAACGGGAATAATTTGTTTCAACATTAACTATTTGACTTGAAATAGTATTTTGGGTTAATTATTTAGACAGAAGTCCTTTATTTCGACGTCGTTTCGGTCACGCGTGCGTGGCTATGGTAATTTTATAGCGTGTTTAAACAATTACACTCACGTTCCGTTTCCGCTAAATTAACCAGAAGGGTATGGGAACAGTTTCTTACATGAATAATTTAAAATCCACATAAATTAAAAGCAACACAGGTTCACCCTTGTAGGAGTAATGCAATTAAAATGGCAAGTCGTTCTTAGATATTAGTTTTAGTTACCTTTACTGTCTCTGACTCTAGTATATCTACTTCTCTGTATCAAGTCACTCTTTCTCTTTCATTGAACAGACATTTGTTTTTAATAGTAACGTCTGGCAAAATCTAAACGAATGAATTGAGCAAATTGTTGACATCAAAGAATTAGAACTATTATTAAAATCCTTATTAAGGGTTATCTATGGTAGAATTCCTTAAAATGAATAATATTAAATAACTCTATTATGTCTATTATTATTCAATTCGTATGTCCCGACAGTAACGTGTTTTTATGTCGACCTAGTTTCGATCGACACAGAAAAAATAATAAGGGCATATTAAAAGTATAGCATATACAATATCAACCGCAATTTATATCCCGAGTGTATAACCCAATTTCAATTTATACACTTATTCTAAGAAAAAATTAATAAAATGCTATAGTTGCGAGCTAGATTCAAAATACAGTTATAAACAGCAGTATCAAACATTTTTGTTATCCCTGTTATTAATTGCCTAAAATAAGTATGTTTTGAACAGGTTATTTGGCCGTGGATACTTAAGGCATAATGTGCCAAGAAACAACTATTGTTTTCAAAAACATTGCCAAGCGAGACATCCTATTCACGCTTTTTAAAATTAAATTATGAAAAAATCTAACTTATAAATATAAAAAGACATCTTATTCGTATATTCGAGTCGCAGATGATATAAATTGGGCATGAACAATTCATGAATGAGTTTTGTCGCCCACGCTGACCGGCTGTTTTTTATAGCCCGCGGTATTATACTCCGAAATAATTATTATAGCAATGCATCGTACTGGTTCCTAATAAAGGTCGCTCGGTTTACAGGGCTACCGACTTCACGTTGTCACGTTTAAACCACATTAAATTAAACTGCAAAAATCTTTCCATATAAAATTCGCTAATCTCTAAGGACAGTCCATTAAGCAGGTGATGTTTAAAAAAGTGGGAGGGGGTCAGCAAAACCTCAAAAAGGTTCCACTATTTACTTAATTTCGGCTTTTAATTGAAAGTGATTTATTGTTATATCAAATCCGAGAAATGCTTAAAGCGAATGTTTCCCAAATATTCCAATAAGAATTTTAATTAATTATGAAAATTAATGTCTTATTTTTGTCAACCCTAATCAACGCTCAACATCCACTCTATGCGTCAACGAAACACAAAAACTAAGATAATAAATGTCCATTATTTCATTATGTAATGTTATCGTTGTGTTATGAATGAGCTTTAAGGCTTACGTGTTAAAGTTTAAAATAAATAAAACTGGAGCATTTATTATTGTGCGCTTTATTTTCGAGGACCGATGAGTGTTCACCATTACACTGCATTGTATTTATTAACGTTGTCAATAGTTTTTTTCGGGAAATCTTTCCAAAGATCTAAATTAAAGAAAAGTATTTAGGCAAATAGCGGAGAACCACAAGATCTGTTCTAAGGTGCTCATGTATTTTGCAGTTGCAACTATAAAATCTTCGATTATAGGAATTGTAGCGTATCTCAACGAGTCTTGCAGGAAGGACGTTTCGGATGGGTTCAATTGCAGCGACTATTTCTGACGCCAAGTCCAGTGCGCAAAGATATAAGTAGACAACAAGAGACAGTTTATGAAAATCTTATTTGAAACAGTGTTTTGTTTTGACGAATCAGCAGCTTGTTAGAAAAGGTTATTTCTAACATATTTCTCTTCGAACTTTACGTTGCATTGTGGACAAAACAGTTAATTCAAAACCACTATTTGTCTATTTCTAAAAATTACTTACTTAAAAGACACAGCCAAAAGTAACATTACTTTAATTTATTATGTTTCATAAAACCAACATTCTGAATTGTCGGTTTAAAATGCCCAAATTATCCGTTTGTACCTAATTTAGGCAATATGGTTTACATTTATCAAAGAGGGCAATTCACACAACAGACTGTCTCGACATTGTACTAAAATTGAAGAGTACACACGTGATAAAAAGCGGTAGTGTGCCCCACAAGGCCTCCACACTTATGAATGAATGTTAATTAGTCTGGTTACATACGTTTTATATTCTATGTATATCCTTTTTTATAAAGTTCCTCATAATATGAATAAGTCGCATTACTGATTGCATTTACCTCCAACCGATTAGGATACTCTAATTTTATAATATAGCCACTCCATAAATGTCTAAAATCATTTAAACTTACACGTCTGCATTTTCAAAGACTGCCATGGTTAATGTATTTACATACTTCTTGTAAATTTATTTAAAATTAATGAAATTGTATCTTAATAGTAACTACTCAAAGTTAATTTTCGTTTAACGCTGTTCGATGGGTATTATACAGACGTAAGGATAATTTAGTTAAAACTTTTGTTACTTTTTATCGCAACTCCAGCACCTAATCACTTCCAGGTAACGGCGGAAGTCATGCGTTTACAGAAATAATAAATTAAAGAACAAACATATTCGGTGTTTTAATGACCTTGAAGGAAGGTCAAAATGGCGGCTGCAGTAGGGTCTCTATTTCGACAGTCATAACATTAACAAATTTAAAAGTGTTTGTTTTTGCAATGCGTAATCAGTAATTGACGAATGGTCGTTGAAGATGTCGAGTGGGTGTTGAGGCATGAGAGATGTCAATAATAACTTAACGAACGATGATTACGAAACGATTTTTTTAAGTGTACACAGAATCGATTACTTAGATACAATTTGTGATCATTTTAAGAAATATACGACTCACAGTTTTCATTGTTTTAGAACTGATTTGGAACGTGTTCTATCAAAAACTTATAAATAGACTAGCTGTTGTTCGCGACTTCGTCCTCGCGGAATTAAAAAATATAGCCTATGTTACTCGGGGATAGTGTAGCTTTCTAACGGTTATTTTTTTTAAATCGGCCCTTGATTTATTTCAATATATACAAAAATACAATGTTTCGTTCTTTATAATATTAGTATGGATATATTCATACATAAAATATTTAAATTATGATACTTATTTGCGTAATTTGTTTAATATTTTCCCTTTTTTTTTTAATTTCACCAAACAAAAAGATTATCAATTTCAAAATGCTTGTATTCGATTTAAGTGATGGACTGTGCCCGAAATTATAATATAATAAGTTAAAACGATTTACGATTTATCTGAAATGATGCAAGGTCGTCAAATCCACTAGATTAAAGTCTAGAAAAGACTGAAACGAGAAGATCATTACGTGTAATATAGGCGTCGGAATTTTTATGGTGCTATTTAGAAAAACCTAGTGCCGCGTCAAATATTATGACTGCCGTATAATTTACATTAATGTTATTTGACTATGTAAGTTTATTATATAGTATGTAGATTGTCTGAGAGCGTCGGTGGCTCAGGGGTATAGTTCTTGACTTGTAAACTGCAGGTCCCGAGTTCGAATCCTGCCATATACGTGTTTATCGATTTTCGATTTTCATATGTACATATTTCATATTTACCCGACCCTCTTACGGTGAAGGAAAACATTGTGATGCAAACTGCACATAACGGCGAAGAAATTCAAAGATATGTGTGAAGTTACGCATAATACGCGCTAGTCGTGGAGTTGCGGAAAATGGAGCCCATCATGAGTCGAACTATAATGTAGATTAGCATTTAATGCCCGGCGTTATTTAGGTATGTTTTTATGTTTCCGGTTAATAATATTTATGTTTTATAAAATCTATTCATTCGTATCTCCTCAATTATGGAAGATTTTATATTTTTGTCCATTAACGTACATAAAAATCATTACTTTATAAACAACTAGTACCTACATTCTTCTTATTTTTCCCATAGATAATGTGTATATTGCAATAAGATGCATCTACTCGTATACCGTGGCATAAATCAATGTAGATATATGAAGAATTATTTTTTAATGACATCCTGCATCTTTGCAGGAAATAAAATGATGTACTTATTTAATGCTAGATAGAATTAAATTCCAATTACATTTTATACAGTTAAAGATAAATAAAGATTTTTTTATTGAAGATCATTAGATTATATTGTCTCGCTTTGAGCTTTAATTATGGAAATTACTCTGCCTTTTTCCCCTCTCTATAATGCCTTATTCCCATTTTTCTTTATTACTACAATTAAACGACAAAGCCAAGCTGTGCGATAGCGTCTCAATGAGTAGGAAAAATCGCATTTTGCCTTGTCCTTTGGCAACAGAAGTCGCCCATTTCTAAAGCAGGCTACAGATTCTAAGTTTCACTGCACAGTTTTACTTGGAAAGTTCGATTGCGCAGTTAAAACTGACATATGAAGGCAAATTGAGAAGTGTACAGTAAAAACTGAGCGTTTGTGGCCTGTTTACTTCAATTTAATTTATCGAAGCTTTATTTAGTTGTTTCGATACGAGAGTTTCATCTTTGGGTGATATATTTAATATCAGACAAATTACAATACAAACAAACATAAAAACAGTTTTGTGCTTGATTCAATTTTTCATTAGCGCTATACTTTAATCGCTTGTGTAAATTTGTATGGCCTTGTACGAACGTTTGTTCGGCGATGTAACAGAACTTCCTTAATATTGTTTTTTAATGAAATCGTATGCGTAATGCTTTATCTAAGAAAACAATATACTAGTTCGTAGTTACACGTAAATTGGTTGGTGTGGATTAGGATGTTTTTTTTTAATTGCGCAAAACGACAAAACCTTGCTATAAGTCATTTTTTTTGGAACAAAAATAGCTACACAATATGTTTAAATCCACAATACAAAGATAGATATGATTTACTAGTTACTAATATAGTGCCTATTGTAATTGTACTGTAGAACGTAGGCGATGCCCAGCTTAAACTATTTTCATAGAAATAAGAGTGATCTTTGAAGACTGATCTAATCATACTTTTCTACAGATAGGTGACTGAATCCAATAGCTTATTAACACTAACATTTGGCCAGGAAAAACTTAGCTAGAATTATGCAATCGCATTACAACACTCAACTAGAAGTCAACTCTAGTACCTACATTGCAGTCATACAACTTATACTATTCGGGGATTCCCCTATAAGTGTCCAACTGATTGCGGTACAGTGGAATAAACATAATGAATAGAAAACCAATTCTAATTCGTATATAATAACTTTTTAGTTTATTCTAGATGATTCTTAATTCTATCTTAAACTATAACAAGTATATAAGTATGACAATTTAATAACTTTGTTGATATATTTGTTTACTTTGGTTTATCTCTCATCCTTTAGCCTCCGTTGTGATATAAATTAAAAGATAAAAATTTGTCCTTACATATAAATTAAAGGTAAAGAATGTAAACACCGTCAGTATTACAGTTGGGCGTGATTTAATCCTATAATCTTAATTAAGTCTCATATTTAAGATTATTTTTTATCTCCGGATTTGCACTTGCAAATGGCCGTCCGAGACGTCGCCGTATTCGACCCGTTTGCGATATCTCAAATATTAGCTCGGCGTATAGCAAACAGCTTATCCGAGAGTCCGTTTACTTCGCTCTATACGGATATAGCCGCTCTCCATTATGTACAGTGTTGCCATTGACAACGGCACATATATGCGATTTAAACAAGGTTCTTGGATAAGCAAATACATGCACGAAATATCAATTATTATTTTAACTTATACTCTA
>QDHC01006236.1:1007357-1057451 GCA_013186455.1 Papilio dardanus tibullus
CCTCGGTAATGCGTGTCTGAAGTGCCTATTACGGAATTGATTAACTCTGTCGTCTAGTGTACATACGACTTTATAGAGGCTCGTACTTGACAGCAAATAACTCTAGGAGCATGATGAAAATATTTATTTTTCACTATTGGCCGAACCCAATATTCTATGTAAACTACGATCCAAAGCTTAGTTTACTTTATTTGGAAAGAAGAAGAAAAAGCCGTCTTAAAAATAATATCCTCCAGCAAAATGCACTAAAAAATACAAAAGATTTTCGATTTCGTGAATAACTTTGAAAGACAGAAAAGTTTTAACTTCCTTATAAAGTCTTATATCTTCGATAATAATAAATTAAATGAGAAAAGTAATAGAAAATCAACTAATAAATGGTAATAATCGTAGAGACAAACCGTGGGGGTATCATTTAGTTACAAAATCACCTCAAAAATGAACACAACAGATGTTGGATTTCTACCGATACTTTCTTAACGTTAAGGCGAAAATGGTTGGAAAATTTGGAAAAATCGGTTTGCGTACTCGTATTTGGTATAATGCCAACTTTAGCCATGTTGCATAAAGATCAAAATAGGATTTGCAACCATTGACGGAATGTTTTTTTTCCATGAATGAAAGATAGCACGCGCTATTATCCAAACATTATTGTAACAAGACAGATTGTAAAATCGTATACTTTATTTGAAAACGTATAAAAACACATTGTATTTATTGTAACAACTACACTGTAACTTAAATAGTGATTTTTATGGTTCACTCTTGACCATTGTAATTAATCAAATGTTTTAAAAGAATAATTGTAGTACATTTTTATTTTTGTTTTGGAGGGAGAAATCTTTAAAAGAAACTCTGCCTTCTGGGGGGAGGACAGGGTTATGTGGGGTTCGACCCACTAAAATCCCCCTCGAGTGCGATCTAAGAGGGTTCCAGACTCTCCGAGGAACTCACTGGAACCCTCAGCACTATACAACCCGGTATTATCCGTTGTTACTGCGCTATTTTAAGTAACTTAGTAGACTTATTTTATATTTCTAATATTATATTGTCCATGTCGAATAAAATAAATATAACAAAGGACTTCTTTTGTTGAAATATACTGCTAATTTACTATGTTCTTTTAATTTAAATTAAGTGCCTAAAACGCAGTTAACTTTGTAACTCGGAATATAGAAATCTAAATACTAATAATAAAGTAAACATAAGTTTATTAAACTGATAGATTTAGTTAAGTGAACTACGACTTTATAAAGAAGTTCAATCTGCTAAGTGGTTTATTGTGTTTTAGATGAAATTGTGTTTTATAAAATGGTATGCGGCTATTTGGACACGGCACGCTTGCCTTTTTAATAATATTATGGTTTTAATCCTATTGTATCCATACACCTAATTTTCTTCAAACTTTCGACTTTTTATTAACCTTTGAGAAAAGATAATAATTATGACACACATGAGAAAAAATGGAAAGCAAAAGCCACTCCCTTCTATTTTTATATTACCCATGTTTATTTTTCTTTATAGATATAAAGTCGAATCTTTCTCTATATTTTTAATGTACTAAGCTCTAAGATAACATTTACCACAATACTGATTATAGTGGAAATACCACTGTTTCAAACTAAGACCCGTATTATTAAAATAAGCAATTGTCTTTGTGAGCATAAGTAGGTAAATAGTTTTAAAAGACAATATATAAAAAAATAAAATACATTCGTGGCAAATTGCGGACAATTGCAAATAAAATAAATAACGTCTGCTCTAGGCAGGGATAAAGTTACCTCAATTTGGTTTTATGAAGTGACATTGAATGTGAGTTAGGCACGTTCGGGTGTGGGCTGCATAGATTAGGAGACGGCCGCAAATGGGTCACGGCGGACGCGAGACGGATCGGTGGACGTTCTTTTTTATGGCAACTATCCTACGATGCTATTACTTTAACCACAGATAAAATAGACCTTGTAGAAGCGTAATCAGTATCAGAATTTATAAAAAAATATGCAGACATCATTTTATTTAATAATTAAGTGAAACAACATTGGCAGGATATTTTTTTTTCTTTGAAATAGTGGTATCAAAAAGGTCCTATTGGACTTAAAAAACTTTTTTGAGTCTGAACATGTCTAGTTGCTAATGCAGGTCATATTCAACATATCAAACATATTATGTCGAAACTGCCTATTTGATGCCGCAAACATTTACATGTATTTAAAATCAATAAATCATACGTCTATAGAAATATTTACGTTACCCGAATACGAAAATATCAAGCGACACTGGCAGGCAAAGTCTTTGATAAAATACAATGCTTTTTTTTCTTAAGATCTTGCTTGTTGCAGATAAACTGAAAACCGGTTCCACGCCCACTTAAATTCTGATTCTCGAGGACGGATCAACATTTTGGAAACGTTTAATTTCGAATACCGCTAATTTACCTTTTATTGAATTTTATTATACCTCTTATCAATAATTCAATGCAACAAAGAAAATTGTTACTGCTTGTCATGGGTATTGAAACTTTTTAGTAGGTAATCTGACAGTTGCATCAATACTGGCCGACGATAAAAAACCAAAAGAAAAAACTCCAGTACGTTCTTTAAAAATCGAAGCATTAATGACTGTGGTAACGTGGACGAAGTTGAAAACCGGATTAATATTATTAGTTATTTTAAATAATCATATTACATATTTTTATTGTCTTATAAATTAATAATCATAGTTTCTAACAAACTATTTCCAATAGATGACCTCAGATTTTCATTATTCTTTGACATGTTTAAATTATTAGAACTAGTTTTGTGGTTACGGAATTCTGTTGTATTGATGGTGGATAGAATTTTCCTTGAAATGTGATCTATGTAGGGTACTATTGGCGCTATACAACTAAAACCTTTGTAGGACGAGATCCTAATATACAACTGAATATTTTTCTCACCCACGTTTCAATCCGAACCAACCCACGCATCGTAAAATTGACAAAATATGCCGACAGTCTGAAAATGGTTCGATCTAAATTGCATAGCCTTAAAATGTATACGGGTATTTGATTAGTATTATTCTATTTTGTCAATACTTCGGTAGTGCAACGGTTAGTGTAGTCCGCTGTAAATCGGAGAGAAACCTATACGAATCCCATTTTTTAAAACAGTAATGGTTTTAATATACAAATTGGCTAAAAGAAGGTTAGTACAATCATACAAGGATGTTTAACCCGGTGATTAAAATTAACTAACAAAGACGTACGGCCCAGTATTTTCATCTTGTAATAAAAGTGTATAAAAAGATAAACAATAAATATTTAAGTGCATTGTCTTAAAAAAAACTTGATAAGTGTGATCAGGAAACGTTTTGTTTTCGTTATTTCCGTAACACGTTTAGCGTAACGAACGAACGCTATTTTTAGCGTATCTAAACATGTTATGTACAACACTAAATTAAACAGCCTTGGACGGGCATACGAGTATGATTTGTTGTTAGAACATGTACGCATCTATGTAACATAAAAGATCATAGTACTTTGTACATAATAGTCGTTTGTAATTATCCTAACGCTTTGTGAGTCCAGGTATTATCATTTTATTAGTTTCCTGTCATAAAATTGTGCAGAGGTCGAATAGGACACATCAATTGTTGCAGTTTTCCGCTTCTGAAACTTTGTCTCCCTTGAATACAAAGAACTAAACTATTTAAATATGCATTTTGAAAAGTATGAAGTAAATATAATACATTATTAGTATTCAAACATAAAAATATTTTAATCTTTATCCATCGTGGTTCCATTGCGGTTTATTTGTATAAAATTGTTTATTTCAACAGTACACATTGTTTTCATTGAATCATAACCGCAATTCTTCGCTTGTGCTCTACAAGTCTAAATCTGTGCTTAATTTTCAAGGCTGCAGACTAATTCTACTTCGATACACTTAATTATTTGCAAATGCGTACATTTTCCGCAATACACGATAATAACAGGAACAGGATAGAAATTCTTATTTGTTATTATTAAATAGTGTAAAAGTTAAGCTCGCCCACACTAAATAATTATTTATTTTAATCTGCATTTAATGGGTTATAAGTTAAAATAAAAATAATGTATCCGAATACCGATATCGCAGCCTTAGCCAGTACAAAAAACA
This sequence comes from Papilio dardanus tibullus, assembly GCA_013186455.1. Taxonomy (NCBI): domain Eukaryota; kingdom Metazoa; phylum Arthropoda; class Insecta; order Lepidoptera; family Papilionidae; genus Papilio; species Papilio dardanus. The sequence goes on from QDHC01006236.1 coordinate 1,011,494, forward strand.
TACAGTCTAACTTAGAATTTACTCTTTTCTGTAATGGATTAAAATTTGCAACAGTAGGTAAGTAACATACTAGCAATAATTTATTTTTTTATAAACTGACACGCTTCAACAAATTCTATAAAATTAAAGATTTAAATAAAACAAAGTCCGTGGATGGGTATGTAAAGGGATGCAATTTGTTTCTCATATTTCTCTCGATATCCACATATCCATGGTAGACATGTAGTAAATAAGGGCGTCATCGAAGCTTTGTAAATAATGTCTAAAAATAAACTATTAATTTATCTTCAATACTAATCATATAACGTTTAATAATCAAACACTGCGACTATAAAATTATCCATTTGAATTATAGCCATGTCAAACGCACCAACGTCAAACGTGACTGAACATAGTTGGGCTCATTTAATAATAAATCGGTGAAGGTTGGTTTCAACTTATTCATTAACTATTTCCACTTAACAAATGTTGCTTAGTGATTAATAGCTTAGGTTCACACGTGCGTTAAGTGTAGTACTTAAATATAAGGAAACATTTGACATGGTACTCGGTAACTATAAGTCGAAGCAATTAATTTGAAACTAAGCTAGTCTGTTTTTGTTTTAGATTTGGAACCTTTAAAAGATAGCCTTCTGGAGGAAAAAGACAGAGTTATATGAAGTTCGACCTACTAAAAACCCCCTAGTGACGCCTTCAAGTGCGATCTAAGAGGGTTCCGGGCTCTCTTTTGTATGAGAAATCTACACAAAGTATCGACTTAGTAAACATTATGCAACTCTCAGAGGGGTACTAATAGCTTTATCTCTCAACTCTTATTAATTTTTACCTGTTAACCTTTACATTTGACGTACTTTCTCCATTATTGTCAAGTTTATTCATCAATAATCAGATCCATTATATTCATTAAGATATATCTTTAAGCAATCGTGAGCATGTTGCAAATGCTAATTTGTTCGCCTGTTACATCGTAAGACGTGAAATTCGAGTGAACAATGCCTTGCCAAACTTCCTTTGTTCCTTTTACGCCGATGTATTTGGTGGTACATATACGTAGACTGGCGCCGTATTACATAGCAAACAATAGATAGCACGCAGAATTGACAATTTTCTATCTGTGTCTATTATTGATTATTAATTTAAAAGTTATTGTATGATAATACTAATTTAATTCTTATAATAGAGTAAATACATATTAAACTTTAATTAAAATAATAAATATCTGATAAGTGTTTAATTGATTGATATACGCATTAATTAATAAATAAAAACTCAAACTTCTATAAAGATAAAACCAAACGTTTATTGTTTATTAGAAGTAAAGGCAATCGATTTACATCACAATTTTAATTAAATGCACCTATTTCGAAATCAATAATTTATAGCATCCCGGAGGCAAAGCTGGTGAGCGTTAATACTCTTTGGTATGGGAATTGTATTTGTGTGCGTTAGTTTCGGAGCACACCCACCGATCGACGCGCCAAAATTGCGGCCGATAGAGTTTTTGCCCGCCAACGAGTGTCAAGGACACGTACGCTTCTGTTGCTACGTTCGGAATTAGCGCTAAACAAAATGCTTCGTACACAAAAGCTTTTAAAACTTAATGCAATTCGAAAGCTGCATATTAATAGTTTTATTTCAGAGTTTGGTTTATTGACGATTATAATATGTAGATGTTCTCAAAATGTCCTTCAACGATGCAAAAACAATAAGCTTCAAACAGACAGACGTGTGTTTTTCAAAATCCCGTCGTTCACATTGTTAGTTTAATTGAAAGTATGTGTAGAATAAATAACAATAATGTTTCCTTTACGATCTTTTTTAAAATGCATTAACTTTTTTTAAACCATTCCGTACCCTGATATTTATCTTATACTCATCGATTAGTAGATTGAACGCAAAGTGTTTTCAGTTGCAAATGCTTGATTTCAATCGTTCGCATAGGCGTTTTGCCGCAGGGCTTACAGCCTGAAGGCATAGTTAAGTGTGACTTGTACACTAATTGACATAGGTGAACTTTGACAGCCATTTGTTAACTACGATTTTTTTCTGTACTGACATTAACTAAGTACTTCCATTAAAGATTAGTAATAAAAAAAAGTTTGGTAAATATTTTATCTCTCTTGCAACAAAATATAGTTATCGATTCGGCAAATTTTCTTTTTTTACGTTTAGCTAGCATAATCCGTCAGTAATTTTGTATTGCAACTAAAACATTTTAAACAGGATAATACAGTAATAAAACCAAGGCAATTAACTCGTCACATATTAAATGGTTAGGACAGAACGGGCGCGGCTAAACTAGGTTACCCATTTCTTGTATCTTCACGCCGACGATCGAAAACAGAACGACTGGTCACACCTCCATTATGTTGGTACTTAAGCCCTTTTAGTATTGAAAATGATTCCCCCTTAACTCGTACAAGGTTATTCATTGTCCTTTTCGCTCTTGCGCTTTTTACTTAAGTGAGAGCGAGTAATAATCCTTAAATTATACGAAGAAAGTTAGATTAAATCTGGAGTTATTCGAATGAATGTTAGTGTTTATGAGGTCCTGGTAGTTCTCCGAGGAAAACACTGAAGTAACAGTAAATGCAACAAATATTTGAAAACCAGTCTGTCATTTTACGGATATTGTTAAGTTTTCTCTGCCCCCATTTTATTATGCAGAAAATATCAAATAAATTTTGTATTAAATATTTTGCTTCACTTAAGATATACGGTATACAGGCCCACGCAAATCGACCGGATACATATATTTTTCGTTCGCCGTTTTTGTATACGGACATCCTACAGCCAGTTTGTATTTGCATATTATAAGATTAAATTGCCAAACCCACGCTCTTGCGGCACCAAGCTAAACAAAATAATCAATAAAGTTGTGCTTACTTGCTTTTAGGTCTCGTATCCTCCCCTAGCTACACTATGACAAAGTAACTATAATAAGCATTCTATAGCAAGACAATTCAGTATTTTACTTCAAAAGTTTGTCTATTAACTATGTATTTGTTGAACCTTGTAACTTTCTTGCCATTGACAAAGTTAAAATCTAACAAAATTTATTATGGTCTTGGAAATATATTTTATATCCATTTGAAATTATAAATTTATTTTACTTCGACGAAACGAGTAAACTGAACTCCTTTGTTATACCAAATGTGGTCGATGTAAAGAAACATTGTTAAACTACTTATGGTTCAAGATAATAAGCGCAATATATTTCACTTTCACTCATTATGCGAGACGTGTGTCAGGTAACATCTTGTGCGTAGTATGAACAGATGCCGTCTATTTGTTCATCAAACAAGCCATTCACTGTCGATCAATACGTTACGCAAAGATGCTTAAATAAAGGAACATTTAAGTACAACTGGTTTCCGACCGACCGAAAAATATACACATTTGTACCTACTTTATTTACATTAAAATTAAAGAGCAAGATGGTAAAGCGAGACAAGATTTGACCTGCATACTGGTACTGAATAAAACAATATGGAATTTAAGAAAAAAGAGCACTAACCTTAAAACGCTTGTCTATTACGACTCACAAAACCATATTTCTCCCGAAGCGCATATTCCTCGGCGCGATCAGAATGAGCAAAAACGTCGTCCGTAAGTAGGTTACTCTGTCTCCGTGCTTTATTGTGTTTACGTGCCACAGATATGAGATACAGAGATACAGGCTGGGTCAAGGTGTATGCGAGACAGCTTTCGAGTCTCACGACTATATATGGCGGCTAGCATATTTTAGCTACCGTTCAACGTCGCCACAAATCATTTGTTCGGTCACGACGCGTCCCATTTATTGCCCGACACCCTAATTTCCACATAATGTTGTCTAGAACCGACATCGGTGTCGTGTCTATTAATTGCTTAATCCACCGTCCTCGCATCCCGAACGTTGTAACGAACAATGGACGGCTAACGCGGAAGACTCGAAATGCGTCGTAAAAAGCGCGTAGTTTTAATTTTATGGCCCGCATTCAATTGGGGCCAGTAAAAAACGTTTTATTGGAGTCGCATCCTGGCCGTAACACTGCGAGGTCGCGACGCTCGCAGCTCTAATTAAAAAAACCCGATACGCAAACTTGCGAAAGCGCAGCAGAGACTCTCAATTACGAAATCCAAACGCGCCCTTCATTACTCTTTTAATTAAATTAACCCGCTTTTTGCACATTTTACTATATTTTATCACATTTATATTGTCTGTATTCGATAGCCTCATAATGATTGTTGACATGAACAATAAAATAGTCTTTGATATGTATCTATACTTAATTAAAGACTGCACCTAAGGACGAGGATGTCTGTTGCTATGTTTTCATAGTGTGTTAGACGACCGCAATGGCCGTCTTTAACGAAGTAGAAGAGGAACAGAAGCCATTGCATCTGGTGCTATGTATCCCAAATATTTCTATCATTTACTTTACTAAAATTCATATCGATGAATCAACACAAATAAATTTACAAACAATCGACATTTTTTAAATATTTCAAAATCAATTTAGCATACGAAGCGATATAATAACAATTGTGTCCTTTGTTTCAGATAGAACAAAACCTCCACCTACGTTACCCTCCCGTGAAGACTTCCGACAGTGAGACTTTTCAAGTGCCATTTGGAACCAGTTTACCATACAGTGATATTTAGGTATAGCGCTAGCGCTCGCTAGCTCGGTGTAGTGATAGACATAGTCGAGGTGCTAGTAGTATTTAGTGTTTAAAAGTGACCAAAAAAGTTACGAAGCTGGCTCCGTACAAGGATATATTGAACTCATCTAGTATGAGCTCGGCCGTGCCCAGCATCAAGTGTGAGGACTCGCCTTCACCGTGTGCGCCCGTCGGGGCTGAGGGCGAGGGGGAGGGCTTCAAGATGAGCATCAACGTGAACCTGAGCACGGCCATGATGAACCTGCTGGCGGCGGACAACGTGGGCCCCGCGCTGCGCACGCCGGAGATCGTCAATGACGTCATCACCATGACCAACCCTCTCGACCAGTACAGCTATGACAAAAGTTCCACTTTCAAGGTTTGTGTTAACGCCTTTACATTAAAACGTTCATTAGTAAGCTCTCGCATCTCTTTTTCACCCTTTACCTTAAACAGCGACCGATGAAAATTTTGCAATCGATAAAAAAATATACAGAACAACCCTGAAAATTAAGCAAGCTTATACAATAAAGAAAAGAGTTTGAGATGGACCTTAATTTTATCTGCCTTAACGTTTTGTCTGTTATTCTAATTGTATTAAAAACGTGAACATTTTATACGCTTTCTTGCAATAAAAGGAATGTGAAATTAAATAGAAATTAACAAGTAAAGTCCACGTTCATATTTTAGAATCGCTTCCATATAAATGATAATGGAGTAGGGGTTCTTTTTCTCTGGCCTACTGACCTATTTCCACCGCTCAGTTGCTTTCGACAAAGATGCTTTGTCCATTGTGTTTTATAGTGAAACATATATCAATTTATATGATACGAGTACACCATAGTGTCGTTTTATTTATAAACATATTTAAGAGTTCAATTTGTAAGTAGTCTGTATCTATATCTATACTTTATACTAGTATTATAAAGAGAGAAACTTTATATTTTTGATGTAATGAAATAACTCAAGAACTACTCGGCCGATTTCAAAAATTCTTTCACCATTAGAGAGCTACATAACCCCCGAGTAACTAAAAAAATTAATTCCACGCGGACGAAGTCGCGCACAACAGCTAGTTTTAAATAAATACAGATTATACGATTTCAATCAAATAACTTAATAATACAAAGACAAAAATACTCTGAATATCTACTCTACTATTTAATTAAGATGCAGATATAGAGAGAAAGTAGAATTGGTTCTAGTTGAGACTAGAGGCTAGCTTTGCACCGTGACTATATGTTCCTCGTTATAAACATCGGCAATTGCTGTGCATCAGGTCATTTAAGCTACACAGCAGTCAGGTCTCAGACATAACGGCGCCTTGCAGCTCGGTTTATCTATATTTAGTTAGCGTATTGAACGTTATTTGTAATCTCGCTTTACTTCATGTATAATATTTACATACATTGTTGAGTGTAAAATGCCACAGAGAATTTAGAGCGTGAAATAACAATGGGACAATACATAATTATTTGTACGCTTTAATGTATTTGCGTAATGATTTTTGTACATTATTATAAAATGATTTGCGTACGAATTCCAATATATTTTTTATACAATAAATAACAGTATCTATGAAATACTTCAGGGGGCCTACCTAAAGTATCTTTCGATTGGCGATATCGCCGATGGGATCGACAAAAATGTATGAAACTGAATAGATAACCAAAAATGACTAGTAGTAACAATAAACTTTAGAGTTTTGTAGGAATGTATTATTTACTAGGAAATCGTAAATTCAATAAGAATAAAAAAATACATTAGGCATATCGTAAACATGTTTGCTTGAAGACACAGAATTGTCAAGTCAACAATGTAATCAAACAAGGAAGGATGGAGGCCGTTTGAATCTTTTATTAGATAAAAAAAACATTTACAATTCTCAATAAACCGTTAATTGTTGAATTATCAGTAATATCTAAAAGGACGTAAAAATAATTAAATAAGAGACTTAACGGCCGAATTTTCAAACGTATAAAATATAAGTGGTGTCAAAATTGAACAAGATCCCTGGAGAATTTGGAGTTTAAGCGTTGACTTAACATATAAGACGCGCTTAAATATCTGAGTGGTGTTTGAAAATTCGGCCGTTAAGTCTTTAACTGTACCATTCTTTTAAAATCGGAAAAAACTTGATTTCTATTCGAATCGCATATCATTTTAAAAATAAACCACAATAGTGTATTTCCAAATTTAAACATATCCATCTTAATTTATAAAACAACTAATACTGATAAGTTATCCTATTCCCGGTCACTAAATTATGATCAATTTCAGTTAACCGCACGGGGTAGTCTCAAGTTTAAAACCTAAAGTCTCAAATCTGAAATCACTGATTCCATTGTCGTCCTTCAAGCTTTCGGCTTACTGCCAATGTGTATTCACCGTACACCGTACCACATTAATATTTAAAATTTATCGCTTCCAAGAAATACCGTTAATGACCAAACTCAAACATTATTATGCTTTTCTTAACACCCGTATTAAAATACACAATTCAAATTATTTTACAATTGTGTTAAAGTTTTTGTTAACAATTGTCTACTAATTTTTATCAAGTAATTCTGGCAAACTTTGAACGTAAAATTTTGTGATTATCATGATATTATTTAATTTGGAATAACCCACAAAATATTGACTAAATTACAAATAAATATTAGGTTTACCTTATTTTAATCGAATTGTTAGTCAGGGTACAAATTACAAATATGATTTCCTCTTGCACTATAAAAAACAGACTAAATTACTCTTTGTTATTATAATGAACATACTAAAACCCAATGATCAACGAAGTGTAAAACATTCCATTAGTGTTGGGGTCCGAGTGAACGCGGATTCATTTCCTCTTATGTTGCAGGGCGGAAGCGGAAACGACTCTAACTCATCGATGTCCAACGGCTCGTCCGCCACTTCACCGGCCTCTGGAACTCCACCCAGCATACAAAAGGTAATATCATTTATCTGAATATGCATAGTACCTGGCTTTTTATTTGACACGTCAAGAACAAGAGTATATTTCCGTCTGACGTGCAACTCAAGGTCTGGTATACTTTGTTCTTATAACCTACTTTATTTGAAGCCTTGATATTTTTGAGATCCAAATATTCTTATGATTTAAACAAAATGTATGCTTGTTTAACAGTTTGTCTAATGCCGTAAGAACATGTAAATCGTTAGATATGTATAGTAATAAGGACAAAACGTGGAACAAATGAATGAAATGGTAACAAGATAAAATGCCATTATCAGTAATTAAGATTTTGCTTATCTTTACTTACTGGAAACAGTCAGATGTATAATCCTTTCCTCATAGAGAAGACTTTTTTGTGTTAGTATAGTTTTGAGGAAAATATTAATGAGACTAACTATTCCATGAAAATATAAACTTCATAATCTATTGTTAAATTTCATCACAAAACATTTAGGTTATATCTCATGTAATACGGTAACCGGAAAATATTGGTCCTTCGAGCCGGACATTATTTAATCCATGCGCGCTTAGTATGCAATATTTGTACTGCACATTATAATTAGTAAAAACCGTTTTGAAATCATATTGGACATATAGATATATCTAATTTTTTATATAGCTAACCTATAACAAAAGCTATAATTTATCGACAATCGTAAATAGCGTTCGCATTACGTAAACATGTCACATCCTGCATCTGTGTTTCTCTTTTAATATTTCTTTAGTACACATCAAGTGTATGTTTTATTCATATATTTTATCCAACCATCTGCTATACTTCGTGATTCCGGGACAATCAAGGCCCTAGACCTCGGAAAAAAAAATGGAAGATTTTCTATGTTTTAGGTACATAAAAAGTTAATGTCAGCTGTCATGGTTTCCATTGATTTCTTACGAATTAATAAGATATTCACATACCAAATATTTACTCGAAATAGCACAAATTTAATGAAAATCACATTTAAATCAAAATTCCACAATAACAATACATTTTTGAAAATTTATAAAATAACTTTAATTATAAACATAATTGTTACAATAATACTTACAATTTAGTATTTGTAAAATTAATACAATAGTTTTTAAGATGACATTGTAATTCTCAATTCCCAGACGTATACAAATATTTTGTATCGGAGCAATTTCTATTATGAACTATTGAAACCTTTTTGCCTTCATTCAGAGACAATGGACGGACGTTAAAATGTGTGAGAAAAAAACAAACACTTCTTCGTGATTATTATAATTGCAATTGTATATAAATTGCTATTGCATTCGCTTGTAGTTCCCGCGTTTTATATAATTACACTAGCTGATAGTCGCGACTTCGTTCGCGTGGCTAAAAAGCTTAAGATTCGGTGGTTACCCGGAACAAACGTGCACTTGCGGACAATTGTTTTACGTTATAAGCAAGTAAATGCATCGTGTAAAGTGTGATTTTTTTATTACTTGTACGTACAGACACTCTAATTTTATTTACTGTATAAGATGTATGTATGTATACAAGTTTATTCGCAGCTCATCGTAACCTTGATGAAATGATTCGATCAAGGTGTCGACCGTGAATCATTGCGGTATAAAAAATCTAAGCGCACGATCTTAGTTATCTGTAAAACACTTAAATAAGTATTTACGATTTTTCTACGTGATTTGAAGAATAAGGAAAAATCATATCAAAAAGTCTTAAAAACTTAACTAAATAAGATCTTGCTGGGATTCAAAGCAAATACCCTGTAGTTTTTGACTTCCATAAAATAACTATGTTAGACCTCTAGTTATTTAGCATATAAGCTTTACTATTAATTATAAAATACTCGTATAATAATGCCTAATGTATGCAAGTGGAATCATTTCAGAGGCACGCGAAATACTCATTTCTAAGTAGTCGTAACTTGCTAGAGGCAAAGTTTTAATGTTTTTTTATGTTGCGTGCTGACCAAGATTGTTTGTAAACATTCATTGTAGGAATAATTAACCTAATTACAATATTTTTATCTAAAACTTGCAATGTCTTTGTACTCCATTATATTTTTTTGCAACTTGGTCTATAAAGAATTCATCGTGGTTACTTGATAAATAAGGCGTATCAACATTAAAAATAAACTTATTTAAAGTATCGGTCGGAATTCAATTTTATTCATATCCATTCAAACAATGGATTTCCAATGCCAAATACACATACAGAAACATAACGTCGTCTCACGTATTCTCGTTGGAAAAAGTGAGATAGCGATATATTTCTGTACGTTCTTTTGGCGGTGGGAACGGCAAGATCTATTCGATTTATGTAAACTTCTATGGCTTTTTGCGTCGGTGACTCAGGGGTTTACCTCTTGACTTGTAAACAGCAAGTCCCGAGTTCGAATCCCCGTATGTACCAATATGTTTTTCGATCATCTTATGGTGAAGGAAAACATCGTGATGCAACCTGCACATATCGGCGAAGAAATTCAAAGATATATGTGAAGTTACGCAAAATAAGCGCTAGTCTTGGAGTTGCGGGGAATTTAGCCCATCGTGGGTCGAACTAGACACTTCTATCGGTTAGAAAAATAAACAAAAGCTTAGCTGATTGCTCAAGTCGTTTCGCTTTAACACTAAGTTATTCATTATTTCCTTTGGCACTTGAAGTGTATGTCAAGGCTGTAACATCGTCCGATTGCACTTTATACAAATAAATCGAAGTTTGATCAATTAGAATTAAATAACCTTCGTTGATCTTCGATATTATAAACTGCACGCTTTGTGGACTCAAGGATTTTGTTAATATCATGATTTAAGGAAGTTCTATAATAGGGACGTTTTCGTTATAAAGGCAAGATTGATAACTTTACAAAGCTGTCTGACATATTGTTTCAACGACTTTTATCATAGTCTGAACTTGAATATGACCTTTTAATGTGTCAATTACCTCTAAAACCTCGTTAATTATTTGAACCCTACAATGATAATCTGGGTACAAACCTAAATGTATTGTAAAATAATTTAATCGTCAGTATTATTTATAATCTATCTTTTTTTCCAGACGTGTTCGGATCTAATCAAGGCCGGGTTAAAGCTGTCGATCGAGTCGAAGCGGAAGATGTCCGGCAGCGACACTGACGGCGGCCTCAAGCGCTTCAAGAAGGAGGACAGTGATGATGACTATGACAGTAGTCATACGCACACCGTCAAAAACGAAGGGGTATGTACCTTGTAAATTGACTTGGATAATCAGAGATTTTAATGTTTAACTTGAAACATTGGGAGCGAGATTAAGATACTTAAATATATTTTTTTAAATCTATTAACGACTGGCCATGTTGATTTTTAAAATAATTTATAATCTGTGATCATATAAAAAGTGAACTTCCTGCTGTTTATAATGACGATTACTTGTGCTGGAAACGTCCAGCATACATTATATTCAGCGTACGCTATCCATATAAACTGTACCAACCATTAAGTACCAGGAACTCAGAGACGCGAGATCGCGAATCGTTACTAAACCAGAGTTTATAGCGACCATCGATGCATTATAATTCAACGGCTTTATTGAAGTTTTATAGGCTTACAAAGAAGGCACCAGCATTGCAAATGCGATTGCGTTCGTGACAAAACTGCCAGATGGAAAGTTAGCGAGTGCGATGAGAAATTAGATAGGAGTGGAGTGTCAGAGTCAAGCACTCTTTATTCATATATCATTAATTCAACAGTTGACCCCGGAAGACGAGGAGCGCAGGCGACGTAGAAGAGAACGAAATAAAATAGCGGCGACCAAGTGCAGAATGAAGAAACGAGAGCGCACCGTCAACCTGGTCACTGAGAGCGAAGTCTTGGAGAACCAAAATCAAGACCTCAAGGCGCAGCTAAAGGTAACGTTTAAAAAGGATGTAATTGTGCTCTATGTCTATGATTTGATCAATTATTTGAACCTTAGACAACAATGCAAACACAGTCGGATTACATACGTATTTTAAGTACTTTATCTAATTACATATTTTTAGTTACGTCTTGTTTTTATGCATAAATATAATTCCGTTATCGAATTAATCCGCTTTTATTTATAAAATCAATAAAATTCATTATATCACTCTAACGTACGATCGTTATCTTTACAGGATTTAGAAGTTCAAAAACGGCAACTCATCGACATGTTATCGGTGCACGCCGGCTCGTGCGTCAAAAACAACAATTCAACAACAAGAACTTCCCCGGCGACGCCGTACAACATGCTGCGTACATACGAACCTCAGACATTCCCTGCAAACTTTGACGCCCAATCACCGTACATCAGGCCCGAGTCCGCCAACATCCTCGCCTCCAGTTACACCTGCGTCACACCACTCAACGGAGACTCCTCCATAGACACGATCTCCTCACTCGACAATGCCTACATCACCCAGCAAGTCATAGACGTCGACTACAATCGGCCAGACAGTGTACTCAGTCTTCCACCCAATTCTGATCCGCACTATATGAACACGGACGGCTACATGCCCAAAGCCGGCAACCTACTCGTCCCCATCGAACACGAGGCCGAGTACTACGAGTCGGAGGTCAACTACAACCTATCGTCAGCGCAGCCGTGCCACACGTACCCCGGCACCATCTCAGATGCTCAAACGAAAATCGCTAACGGCCTAAACGACGGTTGTCTCGTTTAGCTATCTGCCCCATTACCATCGTTTTCGTCGGGTCCAAAATTCATTTTTGACGTGTATACGTATATTTTTAAGAAATTGCGAAAATTCGAAATATCACCGGCTTACATTTTGTCCTTACATAATCGTTGTCTTTTTTAATATTTTAAATAACATGTTTTTGTTGTCTACGTGACACGCACCGTCAAAGTTGAATCGTATGTAAATTATAACGGAAATATAAGTCGAGCATACTTCATTTATGTCAGTTATAAATCGAGGGTTTTATTTCGAATCTTAAAGTATGTCTACTGTGTAGAACAACAACGTAGAGTTAATACAAACTGTAACATAAGTTACAAGTAATATGCAGTATAAATAAGGTCAGTGGGCGATTCGCCATTTAAACCGAGGTAGGTGCTATATTTAAGTTGAGTTTAATACTTCAATAATGTACGCGAACGTCACATAATATTTATTCGTTCTTAATTTCCAATGTGTTGTGAAATAATAATTTGGAGTCACCGTTTACAGCTGCGACTGTGAAACAGTTGCTAATGTGACTATATTGTTTTAATTTTATTTAGTTATCTAACATGATACCGTATTCGTTTTTAAGTTCTTTAATTTTGCTTTGATCTGTACAAAATATTTATTGTCACTCTAGATCTGATTAATTATATCGAAGGTGCAATAGTTTAAAACTTATTAAAGATAAAATGACAAAATATAGTTACGTTAGTGTCTAGTCTGTCTCGGACACCAAATATAAGTAGTAACTGTAAATCACCGATAATATTCTCTTCCAGTACAATACAATGAAATACCTCCTGTTGAAATTCCGAAAGTATATCTATGTTACACGATTATATGAAAATGATTTAATATTCCACATTTATAGGCATAAGATAATTTAGATATTAAGGTGCTTTAACTCAGATTTAATCGTGATATGATTATTATTACTTGTTATGAGAATAATTACATAATTTTTAAGTATTTTACATTAAAACTACATAACATAACTTAATATCGGAATGTAGGGCACAAAGTGTCACTTAACAAGTCTTAAATTATAAAATGTAACAACAGAAGTGCCTCCGTTACGCCTACTCAAAGCTCTTTTACCATATATTTCTAAAGTGATAGTTTTGTAAAATATTACCATTTAGGATAAGCTATTTGGGCTGCGATATTTTTGGAAATAGATTAAAAATATTTTGATATTTCTCGACTGAGCACAAAACTGCAATTTGCATAATAACTGGAGTTGTACTATTATGCATTATATTGCTATAAATATACAGTTGGGATTGTAGACAGTGCCTTTTGCGTACCAGTGAACCTAGTCTTCTTGGCTGCCTTTGTAATAATACGGACAAGCAGCCAGTCGCGCAAGCATTTATTTTTATATTGTTATTGTGATAAAGTAGAGTACTTCAAAAAATAAATTAAGCACAATTAATTGTTCATGTTTGTTCCTTACAATTTTTTTTTAATTAAAATTTTGTCTCATTGATTTTATAACTTTGCTCCTCGGAACTTCGTGAAATGTAATTTTTGGGTATTTTCAAAAACTTTTTTCTATAAGCCAGCATTACACTGCCTTATTTTAATATTGGTATTCTACCATTCTGTTCAGATTTTAGACAAGAAATTCAAACATGCTTTTTGTCCTTAGAGGAGCATAGTAAGACCATTAAGACATAAAAAATTACATTAAAATTGTAAAATTATATGCAAATTATTTTATACACTTTATTACATTGTAAAATATATTTTTTGCTATTGTTTTTAACATTACGTTACATTGTTTTTGATTCATGTATTTTATTTTAAGAATTTGGTATCTTCTCAGTAATCTTTTGAATAAGATTATCTAAGAATGGTACTTTGGTATTAACCATAGTCTCGTAGTCATTATAAATTTTTTGTTTGTGTTTTTACCAAGTAATTGTGATAATATATTATTGCGTATGAATTAAAATTTAATTATTTGATTTCAACAAATCAAATCAGAATGACTAAGGAATAATAATTTACATTACAATAATCTTAACAATTTAAAATTACAATTTGGTTAAAACTAACCAATTCTATCAATGTATTTCGTCACAAAGCGTTCTTCAGAAAAAAAGGTACTAAAAGAAACAATTGAACAGCCTTAATTTTTTTAACTACCCTCAATTAAGATACCTTTATGTCAGAATATTGTATTTCAGATATTGATTTAAATAATTCGATTTTCTTTTTAGTGTAAGATTTTTTAGTCAAACCGAGGAACTTCTATAAACGAGAATCATTCTCTGGTCCCGACGAGCTACCTCTATAAGGGAGAAATTGGGACTAGAGAGAAACGAGAAGCGAGACAAATATCGCGGTCCCTTGGTCTCGCTTATTTAGGTTTGACTATTTTGAAATGAAATGATTAATAAAAGTTGTTAATATAAATTTTATAAAATTAGGTTTTGTAAGTGTTAAACATCACTTGTACCTGCTTCTTCTATATAAATATTTTGAAAGGTCGAAGCAAAATTACTGCGCTTATACATTGAAAAATAAATCATATATTGCATTATCATTTATTTTTTTGAAATATCCAACTACCTACCATTTTCCTAATCTCCTTCTTAAAACTGACTTAAAGTTATGGAAAATTTTAAAATAGCAGACCAGAACCAGAATAATGTGCAAGTGCATTGCCGATGAGCATTGGTCGCTTCGCCATTCCGGCGAATAGGTCCCATTAGATGGCCACCTGCTCGTTTGCCACTTTATTAAAATATATTAGTATGGTCGATATTGTAATAAATAAAACAAGGAATCCACAGCGACGATATTCTTTAATATCACAATAAAAATTAAAACAATTTGTTCTAATACAATTACACGTAGACACATATTACTATACTAGTAATAAAACAAAGTCAAATCGATTGCAACATAGACATCGGTGGGCATATCACGAAAATGTTCGAAAAAGTATTAAAACCGATATCAAAAAAAGTTGGACGAGATATGTAGAAAGCATCGACAGGAATAAACATTAACAAAATTTGGTTGATGTCGATATAAAAACTTTTTCGTAAATTTTCGTGCTACGCCCACAGATATTGCCTAAAACGGCGATTCTAAACTACGAACACACAAAGTCACATTTGACATTTATCTTAACACGGATAAAACTTGATTTAAGCAGATTTTTACTACCTGAAAAAAAATGGTAATACGTAATGAAGCAATTTATATCAAATCATAGATAGAAAATGAAAAAATACGTACGTGTTTCAAAATTAAAATTGAACAGCTCGCAGCCCCGATACACTTCAAACGCTAGTTACCAAAGAAATACACGATTAATATAGAAAAAGGTTAAATAAAAAACAAATTAAGTAAATAATAATTTAAGTTAAGAAAACATTAGAAATTAAAAAATGCAATAAGATATTTTTACTGCAATTATTTCATGTAATAACTAACTGAACCGTTATAATATTCATATTACAGTAAAATTGGTCCATTAAGGTACTTGAAGGAATCGTTATTTTTTCTGTGTGGTAGTCTTATACTAATATTATTTATAGACAGAAAATATTTGGTTGCGTTGAATAGGCTCCGAAATTACTGAACTTATTAAAAAAAAATTCACTAAGACAAGTGGCAAAGACTATATTTGTTATATTCCGTATGGTCGAAGTCACGGGCAACAACTAGTTAATTATAACTTATGGAATTCTTACCATTTGGCTCGTTTAGACCAATCCTTAGGTGTCCAGTATAAACAGTCAGGATCGATTCGAAGCCATTTTTTCTCCATAGCTTTTTCATGTTGCTGTACAATTTCCTTTTTTTATAAAAGAAATATCAGATCGACGGATATTGTTACATTTTTATACATAAATGTTACAAACGATAACAGTTACCTGATTCACAGAGATAATGTACTGCCCTTTATAATAGTTTATTAAATTCAAATTTTGCAGCGTGCTTATAACATCCTCTTTCTTTATACTCGTCATTTCACAAATTTCACTGAAAAAATTACATAACATTTTTTTGAAATATTTTTTGTTAGATAAACTAAATAGTATTTTTTCTATCTTATTTTTATACAGATTTTATTTAAGATATTTTTTTATTTTAATTGAAGGAAAAAATATTTCTTTCAATTGAAAATAAAAACAAAAAATACCAGTCATTTTCTTTTTACTTTTTGTTATTTTTCTATTACTAATCGTTATACATGACTTACTTGATGGTAATGATAGGTTTCTCATTATCAGCGACAGGAGGAACATTCATGAGTATGTCGAGTATGGTCTGCGCCCAGTAGCTGCGGTACGACAGCAAGCCGAGATCCGACAGCGGCTTCTCCGGCGAGCCCGTCTTACCCTCGAATTTTGATAAATTATAACCTAAAAAAAAAACAAAAAAATATATCCTTTTTTCCTTAGATGGTTTAAATATTTTTTTTTTGAGATTTTTTTTAAATTAAACTTTGAACCAATCAACATCAGAACACTTACTAAACTCTATAAGTAGTTTTCCATACCCCTTTCTCTGGTATGGAGGTAAAGTTAAAATACACGCTACATTGTAGTCTTCTGTGCTCTCTTTTTCTTTTGAAAAATATCCCACAATGTGAAAACCTAAAAAAAAATCTTTGTATTTATTAAAAATAAATATGGGACCAAATGGCAGCTAATAATTAAAATATACAATTGGGGCCATTAGATACTTTGAGTTCTTTAGTGTAATTGACATAGTCTAAAAAAAAAATTTTTGTACAAATAATTTTTTAACAGACCTCTGGCATCAAATTCCGTCATAACATAAAACAAAAATGGATCCGTATCATAGTACAAAGTCTTGTGGTCGAGGAACAGTTTGGCGAGCAGGCACAAGTTCTGAGCGTAACATTTGTTCTTGCGCCCGTCGATCTCGAAGAAGGATATACTGCCCTTCCTGTAGATCTCATTGCCCGGTGGGTGTTTCAATTTACACTTAATCTAAAAAAAATGTTACACATAAAGAGCTAAAGTGGTGAAGAGATCGTTATAAAGGTATAGAATAAAAAATCCTTACCAAATGTCTCTCTAGGCACTTTTTACTCTTCCTGTACTTCAAACAGAATTCACATATGTAGATACAAGGGAGGTTAACCATTTCCTGTAAAAAGTAAAACGGAAGCGATTCATCTTTGAAACTTTTAACGGTTGCTAACTGTCTATGGTAGATAATATACAAAGGACCAAGGTTTGCCGTCAAGAGAAAGCGGCGTCTGTAGATTGCCGAGAAGATAAAGTTGCATCCAATCATTGCCGATTAGCAAAGGTTGCATCCAATCGTTGCCAATAAGCAAAAATTGCATCCAATCGTTGCCGACAAGCAAAAGTTGCATCCAATCGTTGCCGACAAGCAAAAGTTGCATCCAATCGTCCGACAAGCAAAAGTTGCATCCAATCGTTGCCGACAAGCAAAAGTTGCATCCAATCGTTGTCAATAATCAAAAGTTGCATCCAATCGTGGCCAATAAGCAAAAGTTTCATCCAATCATTGCCGATAAGCAAAAGTTGTAACCAATCGTTGCCGATAAGCAAAAGTTGTATCCAGTCGAAGCCGATTAGCAAAGGTTGCATCCAATTGTTGCCGATGAGCAAAGGTTGCATCCAATCGTTGCCGATAGCAAAAGTTGTATCCAATCGTTGCCGTTGAGCAACAGTTGTATCCAATCGTTGCCGATAAGCAAAATTGACATCTAAACATTGCCGAAATGAACAAGCGCGATCTTTGACTGTTTATTAGGGGTTAAGATTTCTTACATTAAGGCGAGCTAGCAACCTCTCACCTGTGGGTAAGGTGCGAAGTACCAGGGTCTTATCCTATGTCGTCCCAGCTCTATCATCTCGATGTTCTTCATGCGTGTGACGAGGTCGTCGTGTCCGTGCGCGACGAGGCTGCCGGACTGTCGCGGGCGCGCGGTGGGCGTGGCCGTGCCGCTCGCCGCCTGCTCCGCGCCCACATCTAGCGAATCTTGAGGTGAAGGCTCCTAAATTATGGGCATAAATGTCACCTTTCCACCTTTCTTACCTTTTCCATAGTAACCTAGGATTAACAATTAAGTTTGAAAAAGGTCAATACTATAAGGTTTATTAATTAGTTTAAGTTCAAAATTAATTGAAAAATAATACTAAATTTGAAACACATTTCTACTTCATATTTTTCTGACCAGAACCATAATTTTTTTTGGGTATTTTTCTGCACATTTAACCTCAGTATCAAGTGAGTTTGCTTTCCGTTTCCTGTTGATCTTCTTCTGCAGCGCGGCGGCGAGGACCGCGCCGCCATTGACCAGGGTGTTGGTCTCAGTAACCAGTGTCGGGCTCGCCGGCCGAGAGATCAACTGGCGAGGCTCCACTGTCACTGATATAGCTGAACAAGAAATATTGCAAAATCTTATTGTTCCATAAGAACAGGTGTTCTTTGAAGAAAAATCTTGTCAGGAATTATTTATAAACAACATTTTTCGCCAATATACATTTAAGTACCCCTAACAAAAATGTTAAAATGTTTTATTAATGTTTTAAGGCAAGAAACCTAAACATTTTGACTTAAATACATAGATATTCAATAAATAAGAGTCAATTTCTTTGTTACTGGATATTTATATACGGTCTAAATATATCTTACGTTTAAATAAAATGTGTATCAATTATATTAATATGTACCATGCAAATACAATTTACAAAACATTAATATGATATTTTTTGTAATATCTATTTTATTCTATTCTTCTGAGGACATGCGGGGCTACTTTCATGCATTTCGAGGAAACATAGAGTTTATTTTGTGACTACTTAAAACTTACTTTTATACTTAAAACTATTAGTTATTTAATGACCTTGAGTATTAAGATTTAAAACACATACACAGTAAAAATATAGTTCTTAACTTATTTTGGGTACGATTAAATCAACCTTTTCTTAAACAAAATGAAAATAAAACATACCCGGTGTATATTTTGGTGCGGAACCATTGAGGGCATTTGTATTATGTATTTTTTCAGGTAATTTTGGTTGGAGTTGTTGTTTAGCGCCCGTCTCTCTGTGGTTACTCAGAGATTTTTGGGGCTCAGGGCAAACATTATCATCTGCCGACAAAAGTTTAAACTTAAGAATAAATACAGATACCAATTTCAAAACATAAAAAATATATTTTCCAAAATAAAAAAAAAAATGAAATCGGAATGTGGCAACGCTCAGAAAAAATCGATGGTTCATCATAACAAAAGGCAAAATGTAGTGCCGCCACATACTAATATGATCTAATTAATATAAAAAAGGCATTTAATACAACTGGACTATACATTAAATTCAGCAGCTTTTACATATGATTCTTTTAGTTTATTGCTTTACAAGCAATTTTTAAGTAATTTAGCGCACAGCACAATAAATATTTGCTTATTTATCAACATATTCTATGCCACCAATTGAGTTAGCGACAAAAATTGTATGAAAATTGTTTATCATCAGTCTAATAGGGAAAAGTCCCATATGACTGAAAAGTAGACCAGTTAGCCCAACAGGAAACAATAGTTTTTTTAATCAATAACATGCTTGCGAGTAAACTACTGCACAAATAACTAGACACAAGGACAAAAGAAGGAATTAAATAACATAATTAAACAAGTATCTATACAGGTGCAACTAATACACAATTAACAAGCAATTTAAAGTACATTTAAAATAACATCAAATGTTGCCAGCTGTGCACCAAAACACCGGCATGAGAAACTTTAGTCTTTGGAAAAAAAATACATTTTTTTGTACCGCTGTTAACACAGAACTCATGGCTAAAAGTCGAATTTCAATACTAAAAAACACCATCTCTATTAAAATCAGTCAGACTGTGAATTTCATATTTTCTTCCATAAGTGTCTCGGAAAATGTGACTCTGAATCTTAAAAGAATGCAATTTACTTCACCCTATAACTAAATGGAAATGTTATAATCTGTAATTCTAGTCAATAACAAGGAGGCAACATTGAAAAAATATTCCATTATTTCTAAACAAGTTATGCCATACCATAACTGTGAAACTAAAGAAGCAAAACACACATACTAATGAAATGAGGCATTATGCCACCTCCTGAACCTATATGGGTTTTCTTCGGTGTGGTGGTGCCACCAGAGGGCGCCCCGTCTCGCCTCGGAAACTGAACTTTCCTTGTATCCAGCCATGACTCCCCAACCCACTCGTCCAGACGTTTGTTAACTAGAAAATAACACTACTTTGAAATCAATCACTAAAGGAGTAAAGAAAAAGAAACAAAATTATTTTATTTTGTGCTTAATTAATATTTATGACTGGGTTTTGAAAGAAAGATAACTAATAAATAGTTACTATACAAATGCTGTGATAAGCTGCATTTGAATAATAATCAGGGTAACTACAATATATTTTTTCCAACTAATAGCTATTTACCGATGAAATTGAGACAAGTCTCAGTTAATAAACAGTGCATCAATTCTTTTAAAAACCAGATAATTGTACAGATACCTAAGTTTTCCTGACATACAGTAATATATCCAATGGCCCTATACTTTTTTAATATTACATTCAATTACATTGTTTACAAATTTGTAAATTTGTTAATACTTACAATCAACATAATGGACATAGTAGCCTCTTTGTCCTCTTATTTCTTTAATACTTATAATTTCCGCTAATGGCCAGTCATCGCCTCCTTGCATGCGAACTGGCAAGCGACATCCCTCCACCAATGATGCCTAGGAGTTGAGTTACCTCATGAAAACACTTGTAACAAATAATAATAAAATTTAATCCATGATTATAAGCATTAAATCACTGTTACCGCAGAATCACAAAATGTTGTAACTTCATCCTCGTTTTCGTTCATTTCACGTTAAAATTAAATTAAATGTGAGGTAAATACACACGCTTGTTAAATAAACATCTGTCAACTGTCAATGTCAAATTATTATTTTTTTTTTGTTGAGATTTTATGGCCTAATGTCAAATTAACATCTCCAATTTTCGTAGAGAATAATTTTTCTGCCAGAATTTTTAAAAATTCTTTCGAATATACTGACTGGAGCAAGGGTATGCCTGTTTATTGACTTATTTTTAGCTTTCTTCTAGATGCAGCTTTTGATGAACAGTGAATTTCCATGCCCAGCTGCATTTAATTATTGTATTTATACTTCATTCGTATTTCTTTAATCTGTGGCTCATCTCATTCTTTTTTCAGATGACAGATGAATTAAAAAGTACAAATCTAACCTCAAAAGCTAAGGAAATTGCTGAACTAAATTATCATTGTTTGTTCCTGTTTTATAACTTAATCTAGCTAATATTCCTACTAAAAAATAAGGTTTAAGAAGGATATTTCCGTTTATCAATTAATAAGAAATGGCGGCACCCCCAGAAATGAGTGAAGCTGATCAAATTAAAACGGTATAAATCGCCATGAAATCTTTTATCATCGTGTTCTGAATTAAAACTTGTACAAAATTCGTTATTTTCCTTTTTAGTTCAAGGATTTTCTCATGCAGTACAACAAACTGTCAGAATTATGTTTCAATGACTGTATTCATGATTTTACATCTCGAACTCTAAGACCAACAGAGGTATTTAAAATTGATTATTTTAACTATAAGAATGATTTACTTACAAATAAAAAATAAGAATTTTACTGTGCCAAACACTATCCTTGATTATTCAAGTATTTTTGTCTTGATATTTATGAATGCTATTTTTTTTTCAGGAAAAGTGTACATTGAATTGCATGGAGAAGTATTTGAGAATGAATCAGAGAGTATCACAAAGATTCCATGAATTCCAGATGATTGCCAATGAAAATATGTTAGCGTTGGCACAAAAATCAGGCAATCCTAGCTAGTGAATTACATTTATTACCATTACAATTAATTAGGTTCTTATTTCAAATGTTAACGAATATAGTGTTGTTGAATAAAAACTGTGTTTAAGTTGATTTACTGTGATATAGTCAATTGCTGTCAAGATTGCTAAATAGTAATTCAATTAGTAGAAATATGTAAACAATGGTTTAAGTTTACTTCTATAATAAAATATTGTAAAATAATTTGACTATGTGTTCCTGGTATAGTATGGTTTAGCTCCTAAAGCACTTTATACAGAAAACTATACTGAGTTGAGATTTTATGCTCCAAGTACTTAGGGAATAACATCTCATATTGGAGTAACATGTTTGTGTATGAACCTTTACCCCATGGCTTCATTACACCGAATTAGCGATTAAAACAAAGATTTTGCTTCGACATAAGGCCGTTTTTAGTGTGACATCGGTCTAATGAAGCTGTACGATAAGAGTTTGTATTGTGTAAATCAATTTGAAGACGAAATCACAACTTTGCAAAGCCTCGTAAGGACCTTATAGTGAGTTTTAACTGTTGAATCTGTTAAAATGTTTTCTTTTCTCTATACTTAAAGAGAATGGGAGAGATGGTAATATGTTTTTCTATAGGGCTTTCCAATGCATTGCAATATAAAGATCCTCAAATCAGACCATTATAAAACTACCAAGTGACTGAGTTTACATATTGAAGATTTATGTTTGGCATAACTTTAGCCTTTTGAATTAACATTGATATTTGTAGTCACATAATATATAATATGCTTTGCCATTTGTTAACAACCATAAACATCTCGGCACATCGGATCACCAGCAACATAAAAGGGCTGCTGGGTTTCTTTGGAGAGCTGGGTTGGCTGGAGTGATTCTAAACCTGCCCTCACGCAAAATACGCGCCATTCGTGGAGTTGCGGAAACATAGCCCCTACTACTACTTCTACTACTTGTTAACTACCATAAATAAAAGTCAAATGTGCCAACTTAAAGTTTGTACTTTTAATTTTGGAAATAAATTAAAAAACAAACTATTTCAATAAAAAAATTAGATTTAACATGTGTCACACAGCAAGCATGAAATACTTCTCCTTGGGCACGGTTTAATACATTTTTGGTTCGGTGGTGAAAAGTCCAGGACGAATGAAGACTGTGAACTCGTGTAGTCGAATACGTAATCGTTGAATTTCGCTTCTACGGAGTATTTCACTTTGGTATCTTCATCACCATCATCGTCTGGTGATGGGTTGAGAACGTATTTCAATGGGTAAGGTCCTGATGGTGCGTTACTTATTTTCGAAGGTTTCGTACATATGTTGTATTGACCTCCGTGTCTGACTATCCTAATGAGCGGTTGTCCGCAAGGCGACTTGCAACAAGACGTGGACGATGGGCACACGGGGGAGCACTTCGGTACAAAGCAACATGGCTTCATGCACGGCTTCGAACAAGTGGCGAAGCAAGACGTACATTCACCACTCTTTATGCAGTTGTGACGTTCGATTTTCCTGAGTACCGAACAGGAAATGTGGCCAGGTCGCCAGCCGCATCTCAACTGGAATGTAATATAAACTATTATAAACGACACCGGTTAAAATACAATAACATTGGTATCAGTTACAATGTCTAATCTGTAGATTTGTCTTATGATTGCCATAACATTTTTTTTCAAACTACCCACCTGATGTTCAGGTGCATCTTTTGCGGTGTAGTGCCATCCCATATGCCTAGGTACTGGACCAGCTTTGATGTCGTCTCTGGTAAGACATCGATGCTTCGGCAAATCGCAACGACCCAAGCAACTCACCGAAGCCTTATTGCCTTATAAACATAAAATAGCCATCAGATTAAAAATAATTGAACTGAATATTATTAACTAAAAGAGCTTAGTAAGCTAGATTTCATATTTTAAATATTTTTACTTCTCTAACAACCCAATACGGTAAGGAAAAATTGAAATTTTACTTACATTTTGCCTTACAACAACATGCCATTTTTGTCCTTACGTATCTGAAAAATTGCTGATATTGAAATAGTTAATCAAACTTTACGGATTTGACGATTGATTTTAAGTCCTATAGTGGCAGCACTGTGACTTTTTTGCAAATGACAGCCGTAAAAGAAACATAATATAATACAGCACTAAGAAGCTTTTAAGCATTAGCTAGTTTTACTAAGGGGAGTTTTTAAATATATGTAATATCTATTCAACTATTATAAAACAAATGTCCGGTTACCTAAGTCATTGACAGGCATGCTCGATTCTACCGTTATAAATTTGCGGGTACTAGATGTAGCATTAAACCTAATAAAAAATAGTACCTAACCGCCTAACCTTGAAATCGGGAAATAATACGCTGTTGTTATGTTCTAAAGTTAGCAAAAATGTATCTACCGTGTAATTATCACTAGTCCTTAAACTTAGAATGGTTATTATTTAATTATTATTACAAAGGATATCAATACAGTTGATTCGCCAGGTTAAACTTACGTTTACGTTGGTATGTTCATTACAGATTCTTTAAACTTTTTCATATTGCATTTTCATAATCAGGGTCCCACCACTTATGTTTCTGTGAGACACATATTGTTATTTAATTATTTAAGTTGACTTTTTACATATTTTTGAATTTTTATTACGATTTCTATAAAAAAATAAAGGTTGACATACTTAAATGTCAAAGTAAAGAAAGTTGCGTTTATAACAACACTTCTCTTCTTGAAGGCCTGTGTTTATTTAATCGTTATTTTAAAAATGCCGTTTTTTTTTCTATTTTTAAGCGCCCGTAAGAGAAAAACCTTCAAGCTACTTTTTTTGTATACCTCAAGATTTAGCTACTCTGCAACAAAAATATTTGTTCTCGACATTTATGTATAAGAAATAAACAAGGTTTTCACCATAGTTGAACAAAACCTTAGACAATTAAATGGCCTTAGAATAAAACACGTTTTTTTAATGTAAAAATATGCTTTTTAATAAGTGTTCTATTTTTTATATTATAAAGTGGCAAAGCCACAAGCAGTAACCAGCCAGCGGCCTATTCAATATTGTTAACATTGTTTATTTCCAAAAACTCCCACATTATCGTAAAGGTTAAATTTTGTCATTTTCTCATCATTTTTTTATTGTAAAAATATTAAACATTAAACAATTGAAGTAGGTATCTATATTCCCACATCCCACATGTTCAACAAATTAATCGAAAATTGTTGTTTGTTTAATTAAAATAGCCTAAAGTCTAAATGTAACTTTGTTCTAAACTATGTATATAAACATATTAACTATTACATGTCTTTTCATAATTCATTTAAACATTAAAAAATCCTTAATTTTTCTTACGTTTAACCTTTTTACCCGGAACCTCTTTGGTATTACTGCCGCAGCAAAGAGATACAATAGCTTTCGTAGTAGCCAGTATTAATATCAGTAATGCAGTGAAGACCAGAGCGATGTCCAGATTGATGTACTGGTAAAAAGGCACGTCGGCTGCAGCAGTCCTGTATGTGAAATTTGAATTACGCGCCGCAAACTCCGTCCAATATATCGCGGTATCCAACGGTGGCATTGGACGGTCGTGCCAAGCTTTCGACAATCGTTTCACGTTGGCGCGAAATCTGGAAAAAAACAAAAGCGAAAAGTTAGGTTATTTTTGATACTAAGTTACAAAGGTTAGTAAGGTCTTAGTCAGTGGTGAATAATACCTTACTTATCTTTGTTTAGTGTTATTATACAATAGTTTTCGTTGCTACTCATGTGACACAAGATATCATGGTATTCATGCGTTTAAAAACGTATTTTTCAAACTTTTGTTCAGGTTGCAGCTAACTATCTTAATAAGACAAAACAACGTCTTACCGCAAATTCAATTAACGTTCTCAGTAATCGTAATAATTAAGGCGACCTCGAATAGTGCTTCCGAAGTCTCTTGAAACTATCCGACAATAATTCGAGAGTTTCGGAAACCTTTTTATCAAAAGCATCTGTAGGTAATTTTAATATGACTGGCGGTGTCCTATTAAAATTACTTGGCTACGACTAGACTAGGATTTAGGTCATAACTCATCAAAGTATTAGTCTATTTTAGAGGCACGTAAAGAATACATTTTCTTTTTAATTCACCTATTCAATCCAGCCTATGATAAACTTAATGAATATATGTATCGTGCAACATTTGATTTCTTTCTTATGTTATGAAAATTCTGATAAAGCTAATTATCACCAAGTATAAGTAATAGACGGCTGAATGAAGGTAGTACAAAAATTAAAAGTCATCGTACAATTGTAAATAGCATTGCTTATTAAGAATGCTTTCCATATATCTTACATTTTATGGAGTTTTACTTACTTTGGATCTAAAACCTTTTTGAAAGCAGCGATTAGATTATCTCTAGTAAAATCCCTGACTTGCAACTGCACTCCCAAGCCACTCTCTTCGACAGCCGCAGCATTGGACGGTTGATCGCCCAACACCGGCATTGCTACGACTGGTACTCCGAAGTGAATCGCTTCTGTAGTCCCTCCCATACCTCCATGTGATAGGAATGCAACTGTTTTTGGATGCCCTGTGAATGTAATACAAAATTCCTTGACAACTGTCGCAACAGTTAGCATAGGTATCTAGTATTGTTTCGGAACGGTTAGATCTAATTTCGGAACTTTGTATCACGTTGTCCATGTGGTAATGATGATATTAAAATTGCATTGACCGATTTATACGCATGAATAATTTATGACTAGTCGCATATATAATGTATGCTAAATTATTTCAATAAAATGAACTATACAATACATTTTGAACCATAATATTTGTTTTAATAATATAATGTGTAAAAGTATAAATATGTTTACCCAAAATATCAACTTGGGGCAGCCAATCGGCGAGATAGAGTTTATTTTTATCAACGAGCAAAGTTTTATCCTCCCACTTCCAGACGAATCTCTGTGGCAATTCCTTCACAGCTGCCAACATCGCATCCAGTTTGTCGCGCGGCATTGTTGAACTTTTAATAACTGATCCAAAACTTATGTATATCACACCAGCATCCGCGTCCTCGAAGAACTTCTTCAAATCCTGTCAATAAGTTTCGTAGAATTTACATAAACCTCTGAAGACAATAAAACGTATTGTATAGTTTTATTTAGTTTAAAATATGTTGTACAATGAGTTCGTAAGTCTGGCCTTCAAAAGGTCAAAGACACCAGCGCTGTATAGAAAGACGAAGTAACTGACCAACAGCCAATAGATTACTAAAGTACTATGACAAACATTTATGTTAATAATGAATACTCACACCCGTTAACGGTTTGGATTCTTGTACATGATAACCACCGATTTCAATAACATTAGCTGGGAATAATTTAGATCCAGTGAGAACGAAATTATGATATAAAAGCAAGAATTTCATTTCCCGCGCTAAATCTTCTAAAGGAGGTATATCGTCGAAGTATCTCGCGAGTGTATTTTGATCGCTTCTTTGTGTCACAAAATAGTAAAGCGTTTTAAAATACGTGTCGAACACGACTCTTTCTATTCGCTGCACGAGCGTCGGCTTAGTTCCACCTTCGAGGAAATGGAAGGACACGTAAGAGGGATTGTACGGTATACCTAACCTATTGTAGTGCCAGGGCATCAATATATGAGATGTTATTCCCACGACGGGCGCATTTAACTTGTAAGCTATACCTAGAGCACAATCGCTATTAAAAACTTCAACAACGACAACGTCGTACTTAGGTTTCTTTTTAATCATGTTTTGCACGTCTTTATTCGCTAACATGACTTCGCAGTTTTCTTTTCCACTCGTGGTTAAGAACACACCAACTTGTAAAACTGTCATGTAAGACCTATGTACTGGCATATCGTCTTCCAATATCTTTATACTTCCAGCCAAACTTATATCGTGATAGTTCTTCGGTGGCTCTTTTTCTGGGAAGTGAGAAATAATTGTAACATTATGGCCTCGCTTTGCCAATTCTCTTAAATAAACTCTGTGAACGAAGAAATGACTTTTGCCCTGATACGGAAATATGCCAAGTATGTTCAAACAACACGCACTATTTACTATAACAATTATTAAAAACGTTAACACGAGATTCATTTTCGCGTTGTAAACTGTCGTTCGCTCACGCGCCGGCGAGATGTTGACTGGAAGTAACCGGTGACGCAACGAACTTGTTTGAATCTCTAGTCGTGTTTTGTATATCGTGAGGTTTCGTTGTCACTTAATTGATAACGTTATGTTATTTTTCTAATATAATTAACAACAGCGAAGTCTTATCTTATTATTATTCAAATACAGATAAACAAACATCTTTATTTTTTCAACTTTGTTTTTTTAAAGCATCTTTTAATCAAAAAGAAAAGTTATCTTTCCTTGATTCTAGTCTTAATTTTAAAAGGTTGACAGACATTTTGTGCAAAATCCATATAACAACACGAAGTTAAAATCAAATTAATTTGATTTTAACTTAGTACTTAAGTACTAAAACACTTCCTGTATTTGAAATTGCGTATGAAGCTGACTGAAGCTGAGTATGACGGCAAATAATTGGGTGATAATCCAAATAAGTGCATATTACAATAAAACTACTGCATGAGTTTAAAACACAGCTGCAAAATTACCGCTTGTGACCTTGACTCGTTTATTATTTTTAAATTGTAAATGCAATAACAGTGCTTATTAAGTATAAACAAAAAAAGTTTTATTAAATTGTCAACTTAACTATTGCACATTAAAATAATTTTAAGAATTTGTTGAAAAAATTGGATAAATCAGTAAAAAATAAGTTGTTACCATTGATTACGTGACAATGAGAAAATACAAATACCGTGAAGGTTACGTCGTAAAAACTGTCGTGTAGTTAATAATTACTTTCATTTTTTAAACTAAAAAAACAAACAATTATCATCATATACAGTATCACGATGAACAAAATAAACACACTTTTTAAAGTAATTAAAGTACATTAAGTTAAAAAACGAAGTAAATAAAATAAAGAAATGTAGGGATCGAAGAAAGTTGTAGTAACAAATAACAACCCAAATATAACATTTAGGTACATATAATTATTCTGCATACATTTATATGACGTACTTCCGGTGCAGGAAAACATCGTGATGCAACCTGCACTTATGGACGAAGAAATTCAAATATATGTCCCCAAGAAATTCAAACTTATTCAACCCGCACTAAGCCAAAGTGTTCTTTTATATTATAAAGTGGCAAACGAGCAAGGGGCCACCAGGATTCGCTGAAATAACGAAGCGACCGCTGCCCATAAACAACTGCAATTGCAGATGCGTTACCTACCCTTAATCTACGGAAGAGGAGACGCACAGCAAAGGAGTTAATTCCTCTTCCTATACGTCCCCTCCCCTGCCATACCCACCATAACCTAATTAAGCATAACTTGGGTAAGCTTGGCCCCTCGGTGGGGACATAACCATGAACCGATGATGCCCCCTATGAAATGAAACACTGAAGTATTTTTAAATCAATATCGGTCATGGTATGTTAGTTATTGTGTTGTATCGTGTTACACTTTAATAGAGTTTTTGTACCGTATTTTAATTTACTACTACTTTCTACTGTAGTATTCGACTTGTACGTCACATTAACATTCACTGTTATTTACTACGAAATGGGTTATTTTAAATCCTGGTATCAAATTTCATTAAATTTTCAGTTGCTGTGCCGCTTTGTTATGCCTTGTAGCATCACAAAAGTTAAACATAATCCGATTACAGATAAACTGCAATGCCAGTTTACAATCGGAGGTCAAAAATATGTTTGAACATGGCCTTGACAAATGCATTAACAGACTGCAAGTGTTATCGTGGGTCTTTGCAAAAACTTATTTTTACACTTACCTCTCATTGATAAAACCAGATGACAGAACATTTTTGACCGTATTATGGCAATGAAAACTCCTGCCTTGTTTACAATTATAATGAGTATAAAAGCATAAACAGACTTGGCGTTGCAAAGGTCAGGTTAATTTTACGCTTATCGTTTATCTTTTTTGCCTTTTATAAATTGACCTCGTTTTAAAAATAGTTTTATAACGATTGTATTTTAAATGGGAAATAAGAACTTCAATGAAAGTTCATTGAAGTTTTTATTTAGCTGTCTTAAAAACGGTAAAATAAAAAAAGTCAATAGTTTAATTTATTTTAATCTTATACATAAAACGATGTTAACAAGCGGAAGCTTATTCCTTTTTGGATTTCTTTTTATTATTTGAATTTATCTTTGTTTCTTTTTTGTTGCTGAATATGTAACGAAGAAATAATATTATAATTAGTATAGGTATGACAAATAAAATTAAGATTAGATCTAAACCTAGATATTGGTAGATCGGAACATCTGCTGCGGCAGATCTGAAGGTTAAGTTTGGATAGCGTGCGGCGAATTCGGTCCAATGTATTGCGGTATCCATATTCGAGATCGGCCGGTCCTTCCATGCTTGAGACAGCGTCTTAACCTTCGCACGGAACCTGTGTATCAAATAACGTCTAATATAATACCGCATAATAATTAAGTTAAATCGAGATTAACGAAGTATCCCTACCGTTTATGTTAATTAGCATTAAGCAAATAAGATCTCCGGTTTTATGACTGTGATAAAATTTATTATGCCTACTAATTATCGTTAAAATATGTTTTCCTTGAGATCGATTATAGCAATTGGTTGTGTGAACTAATCTAAACTAGGAAACGGATTAAGCAAACACTTTAAATTCATACAAAATTAAGTGGTTAACATTGCTATTTATATGACTTAAATATATCTATGTCAGTTTCAGATTAACGTCATTCTAATTTGTATTATTAAATGCACACTCGTCATTTGTGCGACGATACTTACTCAGGATTCAAAATCTGTTTAAATTTCTCTAATAGTCCATCTTTCGTGAGATCCATAAATTCAATTTGGACACCAAGACCGCTCTGCTCAATGGCCGCCGCGTTTCCTGGTTGGTCTCCAAATATTGGCATCGCTAACATTGGTACTCCATGGTACAAGGCCTCTGATGTACCCAAAAGACCGCTGTGCGAATAAAATGCTAATACATTCGGGTGACCTGGTGAAGAAACAAAATTATTCAATATAGCACAACCTAGAGGGATGCGCTGAGATTATACCGTTTTGCCTCTTTCCACTTGCGTACGAATCTATACTTAAAAAAAACAATTGTGTAAATGTAATTCAATAAAATAATGTTAATTGCACGACATACAAATTAACCAAATATATTTGTCCTTCAAGCCGATAAGTTAAGACATGAATGTTAATAAGTATTGGTTCGGAAACATAAGACTGAATGTGACGTTGTATTAAATGACTCTACGCCTATAACCCGGAGGGATAAAGAGAGTTTATGGTATTTCGTTGGCGCGATTCTGGCACACCTATTGTTTCATCACTCATTCGAGTATATAAATTTACGCATTCACTCATTGGTGTCAGGTATTTCATTAATAATATTATTAAATAAAAGATAATAGTATACGTACTAAGGATATCGTTTTGTGGTAACCATTTAGATAGGTATATATTTGGTGGATTGCCGGGTAAAGAATCTTCTTCCCATTTCCATATAAATCTCTGCGGCAACTCTCTGAGTGCACTGATAATAGTTTCTATCTTCTCTCTGGGTGTCGTAGCAGATCTCAACATAGAACCGAAACTTATATAAATAACACCATGTGGAGATTCCTCGATAAATTTACGTATGTCCTGAAAATTTATAGATTTATGTGCAATATTCACAAGAGGAAGAGTTATTGATAAGAGAAAAGAAATCAAGAAGTAAATAAGTATTTATAATTATTGATGAACGTTTTTATGAGTAAACTAGGTATTGCTCGTCCGCATAGAATTAAGTATATTGTTATGTTACTCGGGGATAATGTAGCTTTCTAATGGTGAAAGAATTTTTGAAATCGGTCTAGTAGTTCTTGATTAATTTCAATACATACCAAAATACAAAGTTTATCTCTTTCTAATATTAGTATAGATTAAGCAATATTTCATTATATTTATATTAAAATAATCCTTTCAAAGTAATAAATAATGTTATTTAAAAAAAAATGTAACAATGTTTTCGAAAACAAATACATATATCAACCTTAAATAAAACTATCTATAAATAAATGTCACTCACGTCTGGTAACTTCTTTGGTTGTTGTACGTGATAACCTCCTACTTCTATCACATTCTGTGGGTACAGGCTAGATCCAAAAAGTACGAAATAACTATAAACCAATTGAAACTTAATATTACGTCCCAGTTCTTCTAAAGGAGGTATATCATCGAAATATTGTGCCAGAGTATTCTGATCTTTTCTTTGACCATAAAACTTGTAGATAAATCTTAAGTAACTATCGAATAAAACTTTTTCAACTCTTTCATATAATGATGGTTTGGTTCCTCCGCCCAAAAACATATGCGATACGTAAGAGGGATTGAATGTAATCCCGAATCTGCTGTAGTGCCACGGCATCAGCGCGTGCGAAGCGAGCCCAATGACTGGCAGTTTCAAATGATGAGCCACTCCCAAAGAACAGTCACTGTTAAACTGTTCGGTCACGACGATGTCGAATTTCGTACCCTTCCAAACGTTCTGTACATTTTTATTTGAAAGCATAACCCTGCAATTATCAGTACCCCATTCTACGACAGCAAAACTCAACCTTAGCAAGGCCCAATACGATTTTTCCACTTCGAAAACATCTTCTAAAATCTCCGAGCTATTAGCTAGGCTTATATCATGATAATTTTTGGGGTTATCTTTCTGTGGGAAATATGATATAACTGTCACATTGTGTCCTCTATTGGCAAGCTCTTTAAGATACTGTTGAAAGACGAAGAAATGACTTTTTCCAGGGAACGGGAACAATCCTAATATGTTGAGTGAGTTCACTTGTTTTATTTGGACACACGATAGTAACACTAGCACTGAACACACGGGCAGAGTGACTTTCATTTTCGCGGCACTGGCGCTACATTCCTCGCGACACACCGAGACCGTCTCGTGTAATTCAGTCTCGGCGTTGCTTTATATCGACTGATAAATGAGATAACGATATTTGGATATAGTAAATAGTTACTATATAACATGCTATCGCTGCGTTGAGGGTTTGCATCGCAATTTATAATTTGTTATCTACGCTAGAGATTTCAGGTATAGTTAGCTTTGATAAAATCAAAAATTAAACCTATCTTGGAATTGTATTTAGTACAGTATACAGTAATTAAAAATAATCACTGTTCACCTACACAGAAGTAGTGAGTTAAGCTGGGCTTTATGATTTTTAATTACATGAAAATAATATGTTAATATACGGTTTATGATTTAACCTAGTTAAATGAAGAATACGACCTCTAGCGACTTACAAGTGAAAAGATTTAAGTTATCCATGCAGTCTAAATCTAGAATTAGACCTTGTATTGTGACCTTTCAGAGTCAATGGAATATTTACCTTGAATTCGCACACTAAAATACTATAATATTATAATATTTAAACGGTAAATATAAATTCATTATCTAATCTTCGACACTATCACCGATGTGGCATCTCTCTTATTGTAGCCTTCAAGAAGACCTGAACAAAATATAATGCCATCTCTATAATTTTATTAAAACAAGAGATAAGGCAAGGTAAGGTAAGGTTCGACCCATGATGGGCTCTATTATCCGCAACTCGACGACTAATGCGTATTTTGCGTGACTTTACACATATCTTTGTATTTCTTCGCCGATATGTGCAGGTTGCATCACGATGTTTTAAGATGTTTAAAAAAGAGATAATTATATTTATAAAAGTTATTTTAGTATCATATTTTTAAAAATAAGAAAATGTATACTGCAATCAGAGGTTTTTTTTAATAGATTTAAAATAATGAGGCTTAGTTATATCCAAACAAATATACATCGAAAGGGTAACTGAAACAACAAAAGCTCCTTTTTAGTTTATTGTATGAAAATGATAATTTAAATATTTTTATCTTTGTTCTTGTAACCATTTTGTTTTGTAGTTTTAAAAATCTTGTATACCACAGCACTGAGACATATGATACTAACAGGTATAATAGACAGAATACAGATTATATCTAGACATAGATATTGGTAGAGCGGTACATCTGCTGCTGCTGATCTAAATGTAAGATTCCGATACTTCGCTGTGAACTCAGTCCAATGTACCGCTGTATCCATGGCGGATTTCGGACGATCATGCCAAGCCTTCGATAGTAACTTGACATTGTCTTGAAACCTGGAAATAATATCGATAAAATATTCCATTTTTAATGTTCGTAGATAAATATGCGTCATGTTTATTACTTCAGTATACTAGAAGGTTTCAATTGGAAATATAAATTGAGTTCTCAAGTCAAATCTGTAAGTTTTTTGAAGACCCAAGGGTATGTTGAAAAGGGGACCTGGGTTATATTATTTTATGTAATAGTACCAACTTAGTCGTAATACATTTACGATCAATTCCGGCCTATTGCAGTTTATTTTAATCCCTAGATAACAGTTATATGTTGTTGAAATCGATATTTGTCGAAAATTGCCTGGGTATTCATTGAAAGTGAATATAGAGTATGCATTTCATTGAAATAGATATGAGAAGAACATTGGTTATTTGATATCCAAATTCGACTTACTTAGGATCTAATACCGTTTTAAACTTCTTCAATAAATTATCTTTAGTTACATTTTCCAATTTTATTGTAACTCCAAAACCACTTTCCTCTAAGGCGGCAGCATTTCGGAATTGGTCAGCGAACATCGGAGTGCCCACTATAGGTACACCGTGATGCAAAGCCTCAGTCGTTCCCAGCATGCCACAGTGAGAATAAAATGCAATCACTTTTGGATGTGCTAAAAGATAATAATAACCACCTTAAATTGGATAAATAATGATACAATTAAATGAGTGCAAAATCTAGAGGACATTGTTAAGCTTGTAGTTTTTATATGACAATCTATTGTTCGTTAAAAGCGGGATGAAGTACAGCAGATAAAAAAATTAAAAAACTACGGCCAAGAAATTCGGAGGCCCTTCATAATCGTCCAAGCTTCATTAAAAAATCCAGCTATGATCTGAATCAAGGTGGTGTGCACAACATATTATTGTGTTTAAATAAAGTAATCACCTAATAGATCATTCTGTGGTAGCCATTTAGACACAAATACGTTTTTAGGTTTCCCTGGTATTGATTTCGCTTCCCATTTCCATACGACTCTTTGTGGTAACTCTGCGATTGCATCTAATATTGCTTGCATTTTGTCTTTCGGCATTGAAGCAGTTCTCAACATTGAACCAAAACTTATATAGATGACACCATGCTCAGATTCATCTATAAATTTAAGAAGTTCCTGTAAGACAAACTTCTATCAACGGCGAAGAAACTTCGATTGTACGACAAATTAAAGTTGCTCCTAATAATAAATATCAGCAACAATGAAGCAGTTGTAAATTGCTAACGATTATATAGAAGTACTTTGGTTTGGAACCTAATACTTATGGGCTACTGGCATAAACAATACATAGTTTTCTTTATCACATTATTATGATCTCTTTACAGACTCTATAAAATTCGCTGGCAATCAATTTGGTTTATAAAACGTTTTACATACGTACTAGAATTAAGAGTTATACATATATAGTTACTTACATCACGCAGTGGTTGTGGTTTGGGAACATGGTAACCGCCGACTTCAATTACATTGGCAGGTAAAATATTTGACCCAGTTAACATCATGTTGTTGTACAGCAATAGAAATTTAATATTACGACCTAATTCCTCCAACGGTGGCATATTATCGATATATTTGGAAAATATATTATATTCATATCTTTGCGTGAAATATTGGTAAAAGAATTTGAAATAAAGATGAAATAGATTATGCTCCAATCTTTGGGTTAGTGTAGATTTAGTGCTTCCGCCTAGAAACACGATTGGGATGTAGGATGGGTTATAAGAAATTCCATAACGATCGTAATGATACGGCATCAAAAGATGAGATGTGAGACCGACTACGGGAGTATTTAGTATATGCGCAAGTCCTAAACCACAGTCACCGTTAAATTGTTCCACAACTGCTACGTCGAATTTCATTTTACTTATCCACAAATCTTGAACTTCTTCATCTTCCATCATAATGTGACAATTATCAACGGCCATATAAGTCAATAAGAAGCTTGTTAATGCCGTTGTTAATAAAGATTGTTTCTGAAATGGTACCACACCTTCAAATATCATAGATTTTCCCGCTAAACTGATGTCATGATAATTTTTCAGCGGTTCCTTTTGCGGAAAGTATGAAATAACTGTTAGGTTATGTCCCCTGCTTGCTAATTCCTTTAAGTATGGCTCAAAAACGTTGAAGTGGCTTTTCCCTTGGTACGGAAACACTCCTAATATATTTAATGAATGAACTTCATAACTACCATTGATTGTTAATAATAAAACGAAACTTAAAAACACTGAGACTAACATTTTCTATGTTTATGATTTAGAATTACAAGTCCATACTATAGTAAAAACGTAAACTGAATACTTTAATCAATTATTATCATTATTATCTTTTAGGAACTGATTAATGTGTTACATAAATAATTAAAGATACAAAAGAGACGGAAACATTTGGGTGCTCGTATCAACAATTAACTGGTAGGATTATACTGAAAATCCCTACTGAAATTACTGACCTTTATGGAAAGTATGTAATATCACAGATAATGTAATACCATACTAGTAATATAGAGTAAATTACTTAATATGCTTTTTACAAATGATTAAATTAAAATATCCTACGAGTAATAAGTGCTAACTTTTCGTCTACATGATTTTGCCTTATTCTTTTTCGCAGGCGATTGGCCTAGGTTTCTCAAACACAGGTTGATTTAATTTAATTAATAAGTATATTACGACGAATAAAATATTGTAGATTTTCAAATACTTTTATCATTAACATCAACATAATAAATACATCAATAGTCATATGTTCATCTAACATTTTTATATCCACATAATTATAGTCCCATATTCCATAATACGATCAGACACACTCTGAAATTGAGATTCTTAATCAAATTTCACTCTTCTTTCTTTTCTTCGTTCTTCAGGGACTGCGTTTTGCGACGCCGCGTCACTTTGACAGCAGCAAAAGCAACATACGCTTAGTATTTTATACACCACATATGCTAAGATGTATAACACTATAGCTACAAATGCAATTACGTCCAACTGTAATTGTTGGTACAATGGTAATTGGGCAGAAGTCGCCTGTAAGTTGGGTGCGCCGTTGTATCTGGCCACATATTCTGTCCAATATATCGCAGTCTCCAACGGCGACATGGAACGGTCGTGCCATATTTTGGACACGAGTTTTGCACGTTGTTGACACCTGGAAAATATAACAAACCTTAAGTCTATCGCCACATTCAGTCGATAAAAGCATGCGCTATAGATATTTTATAGGAAAGCTAAGATAAACATTAGTTCTAGTCAATTCTCCATTATTTCTGCATATTTTGTTCTTCCTTATACTTACTTCGAATCTAATACTTCATTTATAGCGTCCAAGAGCAGTGATTTTTTCAAATCATTGTACGCAACGATAGTTGCAATACCGGCATCTGACATAGCTGCTGCGTTACCGTACTGGTCTCCGAACAGAGGGATTGCCACTACGGGGATACCAGAATCAATAGCTTCTATCGTGCTTAGTATACCAGCGTGAGAGATGAACACTTTTACGTTATCATGTTCTGTAAAGAGGAAAGAAATCAAGTTATTTAAAATAATGTATATATCATTTCACCGATTCGAAAAGGTTCCAAAGTCCGACAGACAGAAAAAAAAACCATTTCTTTTACTCTGAATTCTAACATCTTCTAATAAGATCTATGTCTTCTTAGATGGAGATAATGGCAATAATGAAACTTCATTTATAAATTACATATTGTAAACTTACTTAGTATTTCATATTGTGGAAGCCACCTCATCGTCATGATATTTCTCGGTAAGTTATTTATGACTCCTCCATCCCATTTCCATAGAATTCGCAATGGTAACTTGCTAAATGTCGATAGAAGTTCGTTTAACTTTTCTTTAGGCAACGTAGAGTCTTTGACTGTGGAACCCAGGTTCATGTATATCACTCCGTACTCCGCTTCATTTATAAATCTCTCGATTTCCTGCAAAAATAGAGGTTGATAAGTAAATACTCAATTCGATATTTCTACTAGAATACACATTTGCATAACAATGTAATTCTGAAACTTGACTTGTCAAGGTAAGCTTAACGCGTTATTTTTTTCGTCCATTTTTTTCCAATTTTTGACCAGACATTGTAAAAATCCATTATGAACCAGGTCTTTATGCATAAGTGTTTAATACATCTCTAGGAATTTTAGAAAAGTTTCTAAAAATGTCGAATGTCTAGTTTCTACGCTTACAATAATACCTTTAACATGATTAGTAACATGGCTTTTAAAACTACATACCTAATTATTATTGTAGCAATGACAAGTATACAGGAATAAACCTAAATACTAATAAAAGCTACTCGTAAGCCTTGCAAATCGTCTTCCGGCAAGTCATAACGTAAACAAGTTTGTGAGTATAGTTAAGTAGAAGTTTGTATTACAGTATCCATGTTTAAGCAAGCGTAGGTGTTTATAAGATATTAAGTGAATAAATAAAATTCGTTTACTGGAACAATGTCCTTGGTATTCAGTCTCGATGCGCGCGCTCAAAATCAATATCAGCTACTTTTGATTATGACTCAATGTCTGACATCCTTACTGGTACAACAAATCATCGAAGTTATCGTGCAAATGTCAATATAATTACAACTGGTTAACATTTGTATTTTGGTAATGTTTACTCACAAGTTACATCCTTATAAGAGTAATCGAAGGATTATAATTATCTATACATTAAAAATTTTTGGTACATTGTTAGTAATGTACTTTTGATTTGTTTCCCTTTTGGATTAATCTTGTGCAAGGACCAATCGTGACTCATAGCCAACATGAAATAATAAATGTAAAACACCTTATCACGTTTTCGGTCTAAGGTGTAGCTGCTTTGTCCAATAAATTCCTAATATTTGATGGTAGACTGCTGCCTAGCGAATATTTTATTAAACATTTTACACATAATATGTTGTTAATAGCAAGCAACATTTTGGTGTGGTTAGTATTATGAACTACTTTATTTGTCGAAACTATAAAATAAATCAACTTACCGTTGGAATTATTTTAGGCGGTCTTATATGTATACCACCGATATCAATAACGTTATCAGGTCTGGGGAAGCCTCCGTACACTGACTGATGAGTGTTTACAAACACCAAGCTAGCGTTCGACGCGAAACTCTCCAACGAGGGCAAGTCGTCGCCTAGATACTTGTAGAGGTACACGTGGTCTGTCACTTGGGACCCGATGTAATACACCCAGTTGGCTATATGATACAAAATGTAACTTCGTAATCTGTCAAAGAACCAAGGATTCTTTCCATAAGGCAGCAACGATTGCGTTATGAATGCTGAATTAAAATTTATCCCCAGCCTGTTGTACTGCCAAGGATGGACCGGTTGAGGGTTGAACAAAATGTACGGAGCACTCAGATTTGCCGCAAATGCGATTCCACAGTCACTGTTGTAAGACTCCACAATAATCACATCAAATCGGGGTCGAGTTCTTAACATATGAAGCACTTGATGATTGTTCATCAAAACTTTACAGTCATCGTTGCCCGATTTTGTGGACACAAGAGTTTCGAAAGGAACCCGCGAAATTTCACTTGGTATCACTGACTCGAAAGACAATCCTTTGAGAACTTGCGTATCGCTGAGGGGTACATGATGATAAGAAGCAGGCGCATCTGACGGTTGGAAATGACTGATCACTGTCACATCGTGGTTCCTGTTGGCCAGCTCCTTTAGTAGGCCGCGATAGGTGAGATGGTTGTTGCGATCCAATGACGGAAAAATGCCCAATATTCTGTAGCCGCTCGCTAATAACGGCGCTATGAAGTAGAAAACGAGGGCCGTGTACTTCGTCATATTAGCAAAGAGTTCATGCGGTCGTTTTGAAATGCTACCGCGTGGGTACTGCCGAATGCCGGCTCGCGCAGTTAATAATAGTACTATAGATGCTATGAGGTAATGTTGACGGTGACGTTATCGTGTCGTAAGAATTAAAAATATTCGATGAGCGAGCGCGTGACCTCGCGCCGCGTAGCAACCGTGCACCGCACACGGCCGTGCGGTGTAAACTGAACGCGACGCTAGCCAAAGCCCACACATAATAATTATCCAGCATATGCATACATGCGGTCTACTTATTTAATTAATTTCGGTGTTAGTTAATTAATTTGTTTTGTAAATAACGAAAGGTACACTTTAGCAATAAAAATGTAATTCGATCTTTTTTTTTCTAGACTGGTTAAAAATGATATGAATATATTTCGATGCAGAGGAAATTTATCTTGCAATAGTTGAGGAGCAAAAAACGTGGAGGGGTGATTGCTAAATTATTTTGCATGTCAACGAAATGTTTCATTCTATCTAATGTAACTTCCTACATAGGTAATTGGGTTAGATTCGGTGACCCAGTTTCGAATTTCGATACGTGCTACAGTAACGTATTGTATGTTAATAAATGTAACCACTTTATACAATGACCCTTGAAGAATATTCTATAGTTCTTTCTCTGGTAAGTACTATACAAAGATACCTGTTTACTTTAGTCCATTACTATCATGTCCTATAGAATTTAAATTGTAAGCGATCGTCTATAATTATCAATATCACAATAGCTATGGATAAAATTGTTGTCCATATAATTAGCTA
This sequence comes from Papilio dardanus tibullus, assembly GCA_013186455.1. Taxonomy (NCBI): domain Eukaryota; kingdom Metazoa; phylum Arthropoda; class Insecta; order Lepidoptera; family Papilionidae; genus Papilio; species Papilio dardanus. The sequence goes on from QDHC01006236.1 coordinate 1,052,525, forward strand.
GTGCAAAGTCCATTATATTGTTCGAGTCGATGTTCATTTGACAAGTTTACTCGTATTTTCAACGATATTATTGTAAACAATTGTGTGTACCACCTGGGACTAATTTGTTATTAAGCAAAACAATGAAGTATTAATTCTAATTAAGTGATCAAAGGGTAATATTTTATTGTTGTCCAACTTTCTTATCGTTTACAACAACTTAAATTATTTTATCAATAAATACATTTATCACAAAAATGGTAAAACAACAAATTGCAATTTTTTTTATTAAAATTAATTAAAATAATTAGGGTTACTATCTAAAAATCTCGAATTTATAAAGTTCGACAAGCATATGTGAGTGAATGAATCGATACTTTGGCGAATGTCTGGCAGTTGTCCCACCCTCTTTTACTTTTTTAGATAGGGGGAGTTCCTACGCATACTCGTCTCGCCAAAGTATCCGAGACAACCCTCTCTGGTTGTCTCGGATTCGGACAGACAGAAAAACTGCATCGGTCAATTTTGAAGGGTCGTGATTTTCAATAATAATGGAGTAGAGAAATGATTTATTGAAGGAGACGATGTTTACATATAAGCTATCTTCAGAACATATACATAATCTTTATAATAATATGTGAAACATAAACTAAGCGAGAAAACCAAGTTAAGTTTTTATAATATTTAGCGTGTTTGATACATCCACGCTGGAAATGTAAAAAGTAACAGCTGAATAAAATCAGACTATTTTCATCACCAATGATGTGTATTTTAAAAATACTGATGACGTTATATTAAATGTATCGTTGACGTAATGAAAAATAACCTCGACGACACATCTACAAATAAAATATCCGAGAAATCGAACACACAAGTGCGAAAAATTAAGTTTGTTTGATGCTATCTCCAATACAGCTGATCGGTTATTGAAAGTTTGTACAGATGTGAAACACAGTCCACACAGTACAAGAACACATAGGCTACTTACTAGGTAGCCCACGTTACTAAGCAAAAATAATAATTGAAAAACGACGGTACTTCGATATTAATTTTGAAGTAACGTCAAAAACGTCAATTTCCCGCAATCATGAGTTCTCTTAACTACTTCAAATGTCTGTAAAACTATTTTACGACGGTTTTCGTGCCATATAAAACTAACGCATATTTTTTTAGAAAGTAAGTCGTGCTCCATGTATCGTGATTCTTCGTTTTAGTTCACAAGTGTGCGTGATGTTTTAAATATGGTTGTGATCGTTATTCCCTTGTGTTAAAGTTCAGAATTGTTTACTATATTTTATAGTTCGTGAGAGTACTCATGTGTGCAGTCCGCATGAACAGTTATTCGCGGTCAATGCCCATCGCAGTTAAAACGTTAATATTTTTTATTGAAATAGGTTATAATACATGTTATTTTTGTTACGTAATTGTTTATTTAATAAATCACTCAAAAATACTATTCAATATTAAATAGAAAAACATAACCTTTTTATTAAAGTTCCATATTTTCGTAAAAAGTATAAACGCCTTTACCGAATATTACACCAACAATCACCCAAAATCAAAAATAATTGGCGTCAAAAGGGAAATTGTATAAAATGTTATGTATTCGTATTGATTTCTATAAAGAATTTTCCATTATATTTAGGAATGAGTACGTGTTAAAGAAGAATGTGAATATATCGCGACGCCTCTTTATTATATTCTCATTTGTAAGGCATTAGGGTGTCGTCGGCGTCATAAAAATGTAATTACAAGAAAACTTCGTGGTCCACTTAAATGTACATTTACCCTTTGGAGAGTGATTTGACTGACTTAAAAAGATGTGACATCATATATCCATTGTAGTGTTTAGATTTTTAGGATGTGCACTGTTCGCAGAGTATTATATTTAGCAGCTTCCGTGGATTGCTACAGTAAAACACTTATAGTCTTCTTTAGAACGTTTTATTTTTATATGTATCACAACTAGTACATGGAGACAGTATTACTTATTTTTATAACCTTTTTACAAGATGACAGAGAGAAGTGAAGTGCTCATAGACTAACAGCCAAAGAGTAAAGATTATATTTATTAAATTGAGTGTTGTCTCTTTTTTAACATGCACATTATGACTTGTTTGTATACGATGTATCTGTTCGAGTAATTATTTTTTTATACTAATTAAGTTTTGAAAATCAAAAGGTGGAATTTTTTTCCTATTTTTTTTTATAACGTTACAAAAATAACTGTTGAATCTGTTAGAAGACATGTACGATTTAATAATATGACGTCTTCCCACACACTTATGTGAATGTGCATGTTTTATTTTATCAGCAATTGTATAAGTGTGATCTACAATAATTTTGATTCTGCGAGTGTGTTAAATCAGTTTCCCATAATCCATTCAATGAAGGACGTAACTCTGATAAAGCCGGAAGGAGCGCCCGCCTGGCAGCCTCGACCTGATGTAAATGATCCAACGCCGATCTGAAAATGTTACACAATATGTTATAATTGTATATAAAGTATCCTTAGTTCCTTGATCTTGCATTGTACCTTCAATAAAGTTAACTAAGGAGGATATTTTTACTCTTGGCGAACAGATTAATGAAGCTCTTAAGGTGACAAGAAGTAATTATGAAACAATATTAACTGCCGTAGAGTTTCCATTTTCATCTCTATTTGTCAAGACCGGACCATTGGAAAAAGAAAACGCGCTTCCAGGCAAAACTCGTTCAGATAAAGACTCGCGGCTGGTCGTTAAATGGAAATCTAATATTTTGTAATACCACCCTTTACCTAGCTTAGCTCGATTAACCCTTAATCACCTAGAGTTTCAATTTTGACACCAATCTTTTAAACCGAATGTTCACGTAATATTAGTTTTTTTTATAGGTTAGCTGTACGTATTTAACTGTTGTTTATTATTCTTTCCAACGAAATTTAAAAAAAAAATCTCTTTCGTAAATCAGGCTACTAAGGGTTAAATAACTTACAAGGGTATCTCTCCATGACCCAGGAATGACAAGAGGGCCTCCAGTGTCGCCGGCACAGATGCCAACACCGCCCGCACCGCTGGTGCACAGATGATGGTCTTGTATTACATTGCCGTATGTAGACCTACATTCGGCATTAGTGATGACTCGGAGGTTAACACTGCTCAATGGTTGTTGTGTACTAATACTGTCACCTGTTGGTTATAGTAATCGATAATAATATTAATGAAAGCATTTAAAAACAAGAAAAAAAGGTCAAAGGTTCGACCCATGATGGGCTCCATTATCTGCAACTATACAACTAGCGCGTATTTTGCGTGAATATCTTCATATCTTTGAATTTCTTCGCCGATATGTGCAGGTTGCATCACGATGTTTTGCTTCACTTAAGAGCGTCGGGTAAATATGTACATATGAAAATCGAAAAACACATTGGTAGGTGGCGGGATTCGAACTTGGGACCTGTAGTTTACAAGTCAAGAGCCAAACCTCTGAGCCACCGACAAAAACAATATTAAAAGACATGAAAACCAGTAACATTTGGCGAGCAAGCGCTATACATTTAATTTAGTATTGATAATAAGTCCACGATAAGTTGTAAGAATAAGGAGAGATATTATATTTGAAACACGGCTTTTCGTATTTAGATGCTGCACGTTATGTCAGTTATAATTTTTTAAGAGGTAAACAGATTGTGTTGACTTTCACACACATACCGTCTCTCGTGATGCCGTAACCAGAGGCACGAACAGATTCTCCCACGAAATCATTATTCATGTCGTCACCCCACGGTAGAAATGCAGGACTTATATGATCTGTAGTAAACCGAAACAATAATTATTTTATTAACAAATAGTTTAAACTTTAACAATTGATAAAAGCAAAGGTAAGAAGAAAAAAGTTAAAGAAAATTAACTGACCAGAATAATCAAGTCTTGGTATGCGTAAAATAGCCAAATCAAATGCAACATTCCCTGGAATATACCCTGGGTGAATAACCACGCTTTCCGCTTCGATTCTGGTTCCGCCAGAAAATAGGAAGTTGGATCCAGCTACCACGGTAACAGAGCGAGCGATGCTCACACCGTCATTGCTGCAATGGGCCGCTGTCAGAATCCTGTTGTCGGCGTAAATCACACCACCACAAACCGCTTGACGGCCATCCGGCAATGTAATGATAAGCCCAACCTATGACAGAATTTCAGAAGAATCTTTAAGAATAAAGATTAAATAATTGAATTCAATAAATGCTATTACTTTACTTGGTTAGGCACGCCACCGCTCGGAGAACCGCCAACAATTCTTTGTCCAACACTTGAAAGTTCGTTTTCCAACTTTCGTATTCTTTCTGCTTCTTGAACTCCGGTAGTATTGAGATAATTATAAACACCATTTATTTCAGAATTAACATCTGTAACATAACAATTCACGACGACTAAAGTTGCTAAAAAAATATAAAGTGATTTCATTTTGGACCACACAAAAAATCTTATTGTATGCAAAGAATTGCGACAATTAAATAGTTAACTAGATGTTTATAAATGAACACGTAATCTACTAATTTAAAATATTAATCAATTTATTATTCGCGTTATCGTAGATATTGTAATTAGTACGGATTATAATAAAATTATCTATTGGACTATAAAATATTATCTATGATGTATATAATTAATTTAATAAACATATACATGAAATAAAAAAACGATTATTATTAACGTACCAAAGGAAGTAATAAATCCAGACTGTGGAAATGTAAAGTAGCTTTCCAAAGTCCTCGTTTTTTTAGTGATATTGTTTCATTTTTCCGATAGATGGCACTGTTATAAAGTTAGTTAAAGTAAAGTAAAGTAAAAAAGTAAAGTTAAAGTTATCTATTATATTAATTGTGGTTAAAGTACCGGCTAAGCCACGCCCACTTCTGTCGCGCTACATTTCTTTTCACGCGCGCCCTATCTTATACCAATTTAAT
>QDHC01006236.1:1057875-1068550 GCA_013186455.1 Papilio dardanus tibullus
CCTAATCCCGTCCGTAATCAAAATGAATCTCGGACTCCGTACTTCTCTGTACATTCGGATTATTCGAAAGGAAATAAAAAAATCAAGGAATTAGTCAATAACATAGCTTATTAGTTCGTGGACTTATAGTGAAAAAAACTCATTGACTTGATAATCTCCTTCTGTTGGAAGTCGGTTAAAAATACGAGTTAGAAAATATGTTGCATTGGTAGCATCTACGAAGTGAAAAAAACGGAATGAGAAAAAGATTACTACAAAATAAGCTTTACCAGTGTTATAATATTTGGTACTCGTACATCAAAATTCGTAGTTTTAATCTACCTGGAAATGGATATTTTGCTAGTGAAAATCTTTTATATAAACGAGTAGTTTGAAAAAAATGATATTGTACTTTTACTCACTGGGTTTTACAATTTATTTCACACTAGCTATTATTCGCGACTTCGTCTGCGTGGAATTTAAAAATATAGCCTATGTTACTCGGGGATAATGTAGCTTTTCAATGATGAAAGAGTTTCTGAAATCGGCTTAGTAGTTCTTGAGTTATTTCAATACATACAAAAATATAAAAATAAAAAATATAAAGTTTCTTTATAATATTAGTATAGACTTATCGTGTTTTTAACACTTCATCAGGGCATTATAAAAGCTCACTTTATGCATTTTGTCAGCGTCGTGCCGATCCGGCACACCTGCTGTTTACTACTTTAATTATGTAACCCATTAATTCACGTCAGAAAGCAGGGGTTGTGGACAGAGACGGATTGGACTGTTGTTACCGATATTTTACTACAGGCCAATGAGACTAGCTACGATCGATATGTAAACGTATCACTTTGTTATTGTTGTGATAGTGAAAGCAACGTTAATAATAGAAAAGGTTATATTAGATGTCTAAAGAACTACACGTAGATATTGTGCGTTCCTTTGTGTAATTAATTAACTAAATAATTCATGGTTAAAAGCTTTTTTGAATTCTTAAATCGATTTACAGATAGATTTTTTTACACAGTAATACCACGAAGAAAACTTGATGCTTTTGTAATATACAATTTTATTAAATTTGCAAAACATTTGTAAAACTTATTAAACATCTTTAACTACTTGCCTTTTTTAAATAAAACGTGACACCTTTTTCTACGTGTTCAGTTTCCATTTGCAAGTTGAACTCAACAGCCGTGTAATGACCGTTTCAGGTGTTTTTAAATGTTTTGCCATAGGTACATTAAAACTTTCTATTCATAGTAGAGTTTGTATCCGATTTTTTTTAAGTATAAGTAATTATATGCAATTATTCAATAACGTAGATTTTAAAAGGTAATCAAGTTAAAAATATTTTTCTTAATTTGTAGCGATTGACGGATCCTTAAGTTTGACGGAGAAAAGTTTCTTATAAATGAAGTATTAATTTGTAAATTAATAATTTGTTGACTGATTTTTTGTAGGTTATATGAAGTTGAGTAAAAGCACTGACTATTTTTAACGTTAAAATTGGCGACCAGTTAAAATTAAATTTTCTATTTTCTAGAAATGAAATAGCCGACACCGTACAAAAGGGACAAAAGTTTTGCAAATAACAAAAGGCCAAATCCCTCGCTCGGGTGTCATTTTTACATACATATATGATTCACACTGCACGGACGCTACGTTTACAGGTGTGCAGTATGGAGAGGCGAGCAAAAAAGCCGTTCTCACTCGAATGTTATAAACATGCCGTGACGTGTTTGGAATAGGGAGGCTGTGGACAGTGCAGGAGAATTTATATTGTTTGTCTGTGTGAAGCTATCTCGTTGGAGCAGTGCCATGGGACGAGTAATTGAGAATTCAGTATTCTTGGTTTTAAGATTAATATTTTTGGGTTTAAATCCAGCTTGTATTTAAAAGCAAAACTTTGGATATTTGTTGTAGTTTTTACTTGAGTTTTTTAGAAATGAATCTGTATTTGCAATGTATCACGGCTTGCTTCATGAAGAGAGCGCATTGTTTAAATTGCTGGCAAAGCATCTACTGTTTCTTCGGTGTTGAGGGTAGATGTACATCGGGCAACTCATTGCACTTTGTAATTAAAAAAATATCATTAAATAAAATAGGAAAATGACTTAGGTACTATTGTATTTAGAAGACTCTTAAAAAAAATTAAAAACGTATTTTTAGTGATTTCATTATGTTTTGTGCAATTATAACTTCTAATAAGCTGGAACAATCTGTTCTAGGTATTTCAGATGACAATAAATCATTTTTTTCATATTTAATATATTTTTTCAAAACCTGGTATAGTTACTTTCACTAAATTCTTATTAAAATGAACCAGAGTTCTTGTAAAGAGGATCAACGGCGTGGTTTGGATGTTACTGCTGCATAAGATCAAGTATGCATACATGTTTACTATTTTAATAACGTTACCAAGTAATGCAAGTAAGGGCTGGGGTTAAATACAGGGTCGGATTCAATTTATTTATTAAAAATAATAAATCAATATAAAAATGTTAATTCCGCTTTTTTACAATATAAAATAGGCTGCGATAATATATTTTGATATAATTTAGTAACTGCTGTAACAATTAAGTTGTTTAATTTTAAACTGTTGATTAGATCTTTTTTGAAGTAACGAGCGTTTTTTAATGTAAATCTTTTTCATTTATCTTCGTAACAGAATCCGGCTCAGTCGTTTTATTACGTATAATAGACTTACATATTTATGTTTGTTTGCCCTTTGAAGATTGTTTATTGAAGTAGGCTGCGAGCTCAACTGCCGTGTAAAGTCCCTTCCACGTATTTTAAAGTCTTTTTACCCGCTTTTATGATCAAATTATATCCTTTTACACTCACGTCGAGCATAAAAGTACCTTTCAATTTATTTTATAAACATTTTTCAGGTAACTCAAGGGTATTTTCTACGACCCACGACTAAACGTGCTTAAGGATATTTTTTTCAAAGTGTAATTGAACACAATACATGCTTGTCATTATTTTTATACCAAATCGTTTTTTTAGTACAAAATTAAGTAAAACATGGAAGGAATATGCTATATTTTTGATACATTTTTTTAAATCGTCTGTAAAAGCTTTTCATATTATTTTAAATTATTTATCAATGTTTTTCTATTTACTTAAAATGTACTTGATAACTACTGAAGCAGTAAATATAAAAAGTATTACCAATAATATTCGATTATTTTAGTAAACCTTATTTCGCAGTCCGTACCCTGACTTAAATTGCCGGCGCTTTATGATTTTTCCACGTCATTTGTTAATTGTGAAATCGTATGTGCTTACTTCTTACTTGTCCCCTTAATTATTAGCATAAACCAATATTAGTTAAGTTTCCTAATGGCTGGAATTTTTGAAGATTACTTCTGCACTTATAAGGTTTTTTTTCATATTATAAGGTGGAAAACGAGCAAGCGTCAACCTGGATTCGCTGAAATATCGAAGCGACCGCTGCCCATAGACATCTGCAATTGCAGATGGGTTGCCTACCCTTAATCTACGGAGGAGGAGACACAGCAAGAGGATAATCCTCTTTCTATGCGTCCTCTCCCCCGGAAAATACACTTTCCCGTACCATCATTTCTTAATGTTTCTTATTTACTAGTCTTATTTGACACCAAGGAGATGCAATTAAAGTTTTTGCAGCGTTTCAGCTAAACGGGATAGGAGGGGCACGTTCTCGAGTTATGAGACAATCGTGACTGCAGCTAGCGGTCCTAGTTCCGCTATAAATAAACACCCATCTTTTGTTTCTAGTAGTCACCTATGTGGTCTTAAATTACAGGATGTAATAGATTTGATAAAACTAGAGTACTTGCTATTTTTGTTTACGCTGTGACATTTTGATACTATAAATGAGGTACTGGGACAGCCACGAAGGACAACTTTGGCTGGTTTTAAAAACAAATTCATTATGTACAATTGCAATTACGAGTATAATATACAGTAAGACGATAAAAGTGGCTTTTCAACATATTCCGAAAAAATGTATAAAGTACTGCGATAAATGGGGACCAATAAGTCGTCGACCGACACTCGGAACTAAATAAGATAAACCCAAAGTCTCATGGACCAAATTATGTATCATAAGAAGTACCAGGAACAAGGATGTTCTGTATTTTGGAATACATTTTATGAATGTACCAGTACAAAACGTAGAAAGTACAACAGTAATAACGCTGATTCTCGTTTCGGAATAAAGCAACAAAGGTTCGCTATGTGAACTTTCGATTATCATAATTAAATAACATTTTTGGCTTTCGTGGCATCAGACATTTAATATAATCTTCATTAGAAGATTTTCATTTAAGTTTCGTTCTACTAATGGTTTTAAAAATCAATATTATCCGCATTTTAACGTTATTTTGCTGTGGTTGCAGGTGTTGTACGGTATGTTAACGAACGAACCTGCAATAGTTTTTATATTAACCATTACTGCAATGCAGGCGGCGGAACTGTCGAGCGAAACGATACGTAACTTTTTAAATATCTTCATAAAAAAAAAACTTGTCGATACGTCATTTTAACTTCGTTTATTTTAATAATTCCAATCATAAGAAATACCTGAAATAAATAATACAACGTATTTTTTTCTATTGGAAACATTAAAATATAAAGAAAACGAATATAATTGAAGCCTTAAATTGAATATCTTATTAACTCTATTTACAGTAATAATTAATTATGAAAACTTTGTAAACACCACTTTCAGTTGTTACGCTAATTAATTAACAAATACTTAATTGTTTCTCAAATATTTAGGGGTTGTTAGAATAATTTAATTGAGTGCCTTAAAGATATTTTAATGGTTCTAGGAATATCATTTTGTCTAAACTTGATTACAAACAAAGATAAAGATTTGAAACGAAACAAACACTTTGATGGTTAAACACTGACTTATTTTAAATAAATAAAATTATTACAACTTGCATCTTACCTAACTTATTTTTTACCTCAGTTTCCCACCGCTTCCTCTCGCTGAAACTATGTCGTTTCCGTCATTTTTGTCGGTGGTGATCTCTCTTCTTCGCTTTTAAACATTGTGGTTACCACAACGCAGGTTTTGATCTGTCTAGCGCTTGGTGTAGAACCTTCTGGGTTTTCTTGTATCGTTTTTGTCAGCACTACGTGTCTATTTGTAATATACTAAAAATATATTATTAAAGATATGCTGTAAAAAGGAGTAAATTCATAAATTACAGCTGATAGGGAAGTATGGAGGAGTAGTACTTTCTGTGCCGACCCTACGTAGGGACAAGGATAGGATGATAATGATGTCTAAATATTTTATATGAGTCTCCTTGCAGTATGTTTGGCTAGTACGTTATTTACTATTTTAGAACACAAGTTTTACAGCAGTACTAGAGCGTAGTACATTAGTGGCGGTCGAATGGTTCAGGTCCAGGCTAGCGTGTGGAGTGCCGAGTATAAATTCAACGGTTGCACTGTTTGCGGTTTTCCTGGATCAAATACGTCACAGCGTGTTTATAACGTTCCAACTCGAGGTCCTTTTTGGTTGCCTTTGTATCCATGCTTCGACGCATACATTTTTTTATATATTTTTTTGCAATTTTGGAATCGTAACGTAACAACTTGGTTGTAAAACTGAGGGGATTACCCAAAGAATCTTTCGATTGGCGATATCGCTGATGGTATCGTAAAAAATCTATGAAACTGACAAAGACATTCGATAAGTTATGTGCTTGTCACGTGTGAGATGTCGAACGTCAGTGTCAATTCAATACATTTTTGATCGTAAACCCCTGGACAGTTGGAATTATAAAAAGTTATTGCGTGTAGTTACTATGGATAGTCTAATCGGTAAAATTTATTAAAAGCTTAGATTAATGTAGATGACGAAAATCTATTAGTCTTACATAGAATGGATTTATAAATTACATTAGACTGTTTTTACTATCGTTAAAAATAATAAAAATAAGAATCTAGCTGGCAAGTCTCGAGCTATTTAGAAGTGGCACTTATCTCGTTGACTGCACTTCAATTTCCTTGGAACTGACCTAAATTAAACACCCCATTACTTACATGAGTTTATTAATGAACTTAAATTAAAATGTATAGTAGTAGAAATTGTCTACAACTTGAAAATAATTAAATCAAAGTCTAATATGCTTAAGCTGGATATTTGTAGTTAGTAGTCATTAAAGAACAACTCTATTATTATTAAAAAAGGGAATATAACTAGAAGTCATGAAAATCAAGCCAAATCTAATCGAAAATTATTACTCACTTACGTGAAATGCTGTGCTGGGGATAGTGATAGTCAATTCTAAAATTGCTGCGTACTTATACCAAAGGAAAATTACAAAAAAAAGTAATTTAACATCCTACAAGAATTTCTTGTAAAAATAAAGAGTAGGGATAAAGAAAAGGAATGGAATATTGAATTACTCATACGATTTGATGTTACATTATTCAACAGAAACATAAGATGTGTTTGTCAACATGAATAAATCCCGTCGTATAGAGGTGATAGTTATCACGCAAGATATTGGCTCCGCAAACCCAACCTAAATAAAATACTTTGCTATCGCTTCGAGCGATCTGTTGGCAGCCTAAAGAATTTACTGCTTCTCTTTAACCTTACTACATTTAACTTACTTTGATGTAAAAATGTCTTATGTATGTTTCATTTAGTGAAGTTGAAGAAATAATGACTTTATTGCTATTGACTTACTAGCTATCGTGCGCGACTTCGTCCGTGTGCTATTAAATAATATAGCCTATGTTCCTCGGGGATAATGTAGCTTTCCATGAGTGAAAGAATTTTTGAAATCGGACCAGTAGTTCTTGAGATATTTCAATACGTACAAAAATACAGTTTCTCTCTTTATAATATAGATATAGATATAGATATAGATATAGATATAGATATAGATATAGATATAGATATAGATATAGATATAGATATATTATAGATATAGATATGCAATGTTGTTTGAAAATAACCTTATTTAAAGTTTAGTCTAAACTTTTGTTAGCAATGATTTCTGCAACTTAATTAAGTTTGTGCTTTTTTTAATAGTTTTTTCTAATACCCGGTAGCAAAAGTAAGCGTTGAATCTTTTAATTTACACAATTCACAAATTACAATTTTTAGAGATCTTGGGTTCCGAACGAGGGTATGTCCTGTGTTTCGGGAATCAAGGAATTATCGACTGAATAGAGGTAGGTCAGTGTAAAGTACTGATAAATAAAGAGATGACAGTTCTCTAGTTAAAGTTATGAGTTTTATATCACGAAGGTAATGTATTGTAGGAGCTATCTAGCTCACAGTTCTATTTCTATCCTTTGACTATAGAAAAGTGGACTAGGCAGAGAACTTTCTTCGTACGAAATGAATTCAGCTTTTCGTGTGGGTTGAAGTAAAGTTGACAATGACACATATGTATGCTGATACGTCAAATTGGATGATTATTATGAACACCTACTGACTTAAAAATGTAGTACATATTTACACTAAACTGGTACTCAAACAACCCAGTTAAAAACTTATTTTTGGTTTTTATTTCGCATTTACTATGTGCTTGACCAGTCCAGTCTCTTAAAAGGCATAGGATGCAGTCTCTCTGTCTGCTAACAAGCATAGAACTTGTTAGTTTGTTTTTTTCATTTAGGGGAATGTGTACTTGACAAGTCCTGTCTCTTAAAAAGTCAAAGTTTTTATCTTTAGTCTCAGTCCGTGTGCCCGCATCGCGCAGGTAAAGATTACATAACTTCTGGCGCCCGGCGTTTGTTTTACTTCTTCCCAGATTTATGTTTTAACAAAATGGATAACGGGAAATGGTATCTCCTGCTATTTACACATATTCGAGTAGAAGTTTATGTTTAACATACATTTTGTTTAAAATTGTATGCTAAGAACTTTCGTATTTACTGTACCTGATAATTTAAAAACGAATTTATTATTTTTTTCACAACTTATTTTTATCCCGACTATCCCATTTAAAAGAGACATATTAAGTAATATGCAGTATTCAAGTGTATGCATTTTGCTGAATAGGAAATGTGGTGTGTATTTATTTCTCGGAAACGAGATCTATATTCTCTCGCGTCACGTTGCTTACAGTCAGCGTTTTATTCTGTTATGAAGTGGAAAATGTATCGTTCTATGTTATAGGAAATATTACGCAATATATTTAATATAATTAAGTATTTGTAATGAAATGATGATGATGACAATGAGGTAATTATCAGGTGTCATTATTATAGCTTGAATACCATACTACTTGGAAGACAGCTTTTGGGTCAGGGTCAGATAAAAATTATTTTAGAAAATGTATAATAGTTTTATTCGTTAGTAGACTTTGATAAATTCTGATCAAATTTATCTAAATACAATAAATATTTTTCGAAATTATGCTTTAATAAAATTAAGTATTCTTTTTTGAATGTGAATACAACGCTTAAAAAGTTTAGGTGCTATTTGTAAGAAAGAAATGTACAATAAAATAAAATGTAGGCCAACTATAAGCCTACTTTCGAAACAATATAATGACGTCTATTGAAATACCTTTATACAAGATCATTCAGACTTACTGAATGGTTGTTGACATTTCTGAAATGTCGATGTAGCTTTTGAATTTATTCTTAACATAGAATAAGCCCACAAAAGGTGTTTACTTCAAACAACAAAACGTTACGAATCTCTCAGTGGAGATAAAACTGAATAAAATGTTCTTATTTCTCGAATGTATTTTTAGCATTTAATAACAAAAGGCAACTACAATAGTACTTATGTATTAGGTATATTATCATCATCATCATCATCCCTTTTTCTGCCCACTGCTGGACATAAGCCTTTTCCAATGCCTGACACAAAAGGATGCCAAAGAGCGGAGGACCGCATTAGTCTAAATATTATGACAAAATTGTTTAATAATGAGATATGACATTTCAATAAAAAGAAATTGGCGAATTTTATCTATGTTATGTTTGTTTGTATTGTTTTCTCAGAGAGTAGGTAGAAAATTTGGATTAATTACTTCGTTATTTATATTTTTAATGTATTTATTTACCCGGCCCTCTTACGGTGAAGGAAAACATCGTGATGCAACCTGCACAACCTGCATATGTGTATTCACGCAAAATACGCGGAGCCCATCATGGCTCGAACTACAATGCAATACATGTTACATTTCTTTCATCAGTTGAACTTTTGGTTCACAAGTTATTAACTAATATGAATCAGTTACACATTGTAGAAATGTTTTTGTTAGTCATGAAAATATCAGTGAATTTTTGAACCGTAAATTTTTGTGTTATCTAATAAAGAGGTTACAAAGGACGCTAAATTCTTTACCGAGCCAACAAATCCGAGTCCGTGGCGATAGGGAAGTGTTTTATTTGGGTCATGTTTGCGTAACCGAAGTGCAGTCTCTGTGATAAGTGGCACTTCTAGATACTGCCTGTTTACTTATACTTTGTTCGCAAACATATGTAATGGAAAAGATTTTTATTTTAAATGGATTTTAATAAGAGATTTAAAAGAAGATAAGAGGCAATGGAGAAGTAAAAAAAGATTTTTTTTTACTATTCTCGTTCCTTTGAAGCTTTTAATAGCTTTAAATTTATGTTATCTAAACATTTAACCAGTATTTTTAGTATACTTTGTTCATCTACGACGTAAATTAAACGGTGTAAAATTGAATACTGTCCTTTAAAAAAATTACATGTGCCTAACCGCAGGGTCCACTATTGTGTACGTGTTATAAAAACGGCACGCAATGTAAGTCCCGCCGCGGCCGGAGTTGCACGTCACGCTACATGAGTTATACGCGGGGGACAAGTTTTTTTTTTCAGGTATACTCCAAAAAATGGGACAAAAATGTCGGAGAACAGTGAGCGAGTCCCGTTAACTGTTTGCACAAGGAATTTGTGAACATTGCCGTGACGTGTTTGGAATAGGTGAGCCGCAAACGTGCGCAGATTTTTCTACCGTTATCTGACTTGAAGGTTTTTCGAAAACAATACATTTTTGATTGGATATACGAGTACACGGTTTTATTAAAGAACAAAGTTTTTATTGTTCAATTCTTTATTGCTGAACATTCTATCGAATATAGTTTGAAATGGAAACGAATGGAATACTGCACAATGATGATGTAGTTTAATTGATGAGTGTGTCAAGATAATATAAGATTGAGTTTCCTTCATAAAAAAAGGAATTGTTATTCGTTTCATTTACTTTAAAAAACACATTTTTTTACGCACAGTTTAGTCAATGCAAACCCATCTCAACTTAGCACTTGTGTTTTTATCCATAAAAATTAAAGTTACATAAGAATTTGCACAATCACGGCCGTATCTCATAACTCAGGAACGTGCCGCGATATACTGCGCTACGCCGTAGCAGCGTAGCGGCGTAGCAAAAACTTTCATTACTTTTCTTGATATCATCCTGATATTGCTTGTGTTCTATTCATTGCAGTTTGTTTTGATGCAGCATTTTAAATTAATACAAAAAGATTATGTTATTTTGTTTAAGGTAATAACTTTTTTGTGAAAACACTTCAATGTAAAACATATTTTTTTAGAAGTTTGTTTATGTATTAGTCCTTAATCTATTATATTATATTTAAAGTTTAAACAGTCAGAAGAGTGATTGATGGTAATGGCAGAACAAGCGGGGTTAAACGTTTTTTTTACTTAATATAGCCGTATTCAA
>QDHC01006236.1:1069155-1087207 GCA_013186455.1 Papilio dardanus tibullus
TTATAAAGAGAGAAACTTTGTATTTTTGTATTTTTGTTTTTATTGAAATAACTCAAGAACTACTGGGCCGATTTCAATAATTCTTTCACCATTAGAATGCTACATTATTCCCGGATAACATAGGCTTATGTAATTCCACGCTGACGAAATCGCGCACAACAGCTAGTAATTTATAAACACAATTTTCACAATGATGAACACCCATGAAACCATATTATTCATCTCTCTGACTTTAAAGACCGATGGTAAGGTGTTTTTGTACACTTTGCAGTGGGAACTCATCATAATATGGAATAACAAAGCGTATAAGCTCCCAAGCTCAAATAGGAATACAATACTGATTGCGGAGTATCTCTCATTAATGTTTACGCAATGTTATACGATAGTGTTTATCCTGGGAAATAATCTTTTAAAGCAAACAGCTATTCCACCGTAGTGATTGCCGCGGAGTGCATTCTACGCGGTACAGATAGAACAGTTTCTTTTTCTTTATTGAAAAGTTTAGTGGTTAAGCCAGCTACAGACGCTCAGTTTTAACTGCACACGTCAGTTGTAACTGCGCAGTCGAACTGTACAATTAAAACAGAATATTTGGCCTACTTTAGAGTACGTGTGTGCTATTTTCACCAAGTATAAAAAAGTTAAGCTTTATCTTATTGTTTTATTGGACAAATATTACTTTGTTCATCTCTCCAAAGTCCAAGATTTCATTGTTTACGCATTTTTTTAAAGGGATTTTTTTAATTTACATACATGTCCTGTAATAATAAAAAATATGTTTTCTTGCAAAGTGGTAATGGAAAATGTAGTGAGAACCCAAGGAGTCTTATTTAGTTTCGTTTATTTTCTTATTCTGACACACAGACATTAATTTCACCAAACTAATTTGTTGAACATGTAATTTTTAATTTAACTTAAAGTACAATAATTTCATGTGTATTCAGTTTACCAAGTATTAACCCTTAAATGCACAATGTTGTTTTTAAACAACATAGTAAACAGTAATACAGACATTTCCTAGACAGTAATACATATCTATTACACAAATATATTTTTTTAAACATAAAACAAAAATCATGCATTTAAGGGTTAAGTTTAGATGTTTGCTTTTTTTTTTTAACGCGTCAACTGATATCGTGATTTAAGTCAATTACGTTTTATTACAGCGCCATCTATGGATTGAAACTTGATATTAAAAAGTTTGTAGATTTCAAAATTATTAGAAAAACATTGTTGTTACTCTGATGGGACAGTGAGTATTGTTTATTTTATGAGTGCTTTTTCCTGCTTCTACACACTATTTCGTTTGTTTCACGGCGCACTGCGGCTACTACCGTACTGTGTACCCTTAACACCTGTTGTTTGCAACTTTAATTATTTTTGTCATTAATCGTTGCCTTTTATACACATTATAGTGCAAGGAGCTTTATACATAAACAAATGTATTTCAAACATTAGAAGTATTCATATTTATTTCATTATATTTATCCGTCACTTTATCATATAGGATATTCAGTTAGTAAAACTAAGTGTTCGTGTGTCTCTATGTACCTGAGAATATGGAAAAATATAAAAGATTTTTATTTTTATAAAAGCTACAAAAATGAAGATGTAATCACAAAAACTGAATGTTATGCAAAATGTTGTCCGTAAATTCCAAGATACACTAAAAGTCATAAACATAAACGCTTAAAATTCTTTATCCAATTCTCTTAAGCTCGGTTGTTCCGAGCGGGTGTACTTGCCAAGAAACTATCTCTTTATTTTAAGATTATTCAGGACTTTGTCACAGATTCAATTTAAAAGCTCTCTCATTCCAGATAGCGGTGTTACCTACTTTTATTGTATTGCTCGCTAAAGATATAATTTAATACAGTTTTAAACATCAAATATAAATAGCAAAAAGAATTACAATATAATAAAATAAAATAGTAGATGGAAAAGACATTTAAATTACAAATGATTGAAACTGGCCGCTTGCTCGTTTGCCACTTTATAATTTAAAAAATTAAAAAAAAAACTTATTTTTAAATTCGGAAATTAGTAGAATATTATTTGTTACCATCATTTGTTTGTATAGCTAAACCATACTTAAATCTACTAAAGTTCTCGATACAAATTAAACAACCCCTTATAGCATTGAATTAAAAATGTCATCGTGAAGAAGAACTTTTAATTATGGGAAAGGAAATTGAAACCAGAGTGGAAATGGAAAAGCTAATAAAATACATCGATTGGTAGATGAGTGCAGTCGGGCGGCCTATTTTACAACTAGATTGCTCTACCGGTGCTCTACTCTGTGATACTAAATTAAAATACATTTTTTACAAAGAAAAATCAGTACTGTATCAATTTATAAGTCGCTCAAGCCGTCTCTAGCGTTCTGACGACATCCAAAATATTAATTCATCTTTTGCCCACTGGTAAAGGAACCAGTGGGAATGCCCAAAGTATGTTTCGATTGGCGATTTTTTTTTATGTTCGCTATCTAATTGCTTTGTAGCGCATGTACTTTTGGTAACCCCCTGGTATTTACATATATTTTAAAAAATATCAATAAATACCTATATTAAAGTATCCGTGTAATATTGTGCATTCGTCACAATTTACTTTATTAAAGAAACAAAATTGCTTGCTTATAAAAATTTCTTACGCTTGGCGTCATTCCAATTACGATGTTTTCTAAGCGTGTTCGCTTTGTCTGTCTATCTCGTATTTTATACGATAATACTTTCTCATTTTGAACGTCAAAAAAAACCTCCAAAACCTTTGTCTTAAATTTTATGGTTCATTTGAAGATTTATGGATCGTAAACGTATTGTCGCCTTTATATTTTACGACTTGTGACGCGAAAATTTTATTCTGTTTTTACGGTTTTACCTTCAGCTGTTCATTCAATCGTTTACTGAAATTACTATTTTCATTATTTTCAATACACATATGTTTAAAAAATAATTATAACATTACTAAATCGGGAGAACATTTTAGTTCCTTTGCTATAAAGTTTTATTCGAATTATTTAGTAAGATAAGATTTGGTAATCTCGTCTATAATATCATTTTAGTGAACCTAAATGTAAGACATTTCTCCTTGTTATATAAAAATCTTATTTACAATCACAAATGTAATTTATGATTTTGTTTTGATAGTGTAACGAAAGGAACCTACGGTTAATAAAATTTTACGCGTTGTTTGACGAGTTATGAATCGTAAACGTGTTGTCGTCTCTTCATATGCGAAATAAAAAAAAATCTTTATTGTCCCCAATCGTTCTTACAAAAAATGCCTGTGTTCCAGGAAGCAGCGCCTTCTCCTTATTCTAGGTTCTTATTTAAATATGTTTGTTCGCGTGTTTAGCTGTATGTGTTTGCGGATGTAAGCGTAAATATTTTTGTATTTTCACTAGTATTTTGGGCAATTCTAATAATATCATATTTTTAAATATTTATAAAAATACGCACAAAATAGGCAAAATATTTATCTTGGTACATTTAAGTTAATAGAGAGTTATATTATAGAGTATCAAATGTCTGCTTTGTCTATATTAAAGATCGTGATGTTACTTATCTCATAGGTATGACATCAGCGGAAAAGAAAATTTTATTAGCTCATATATGAATTTGACAGTGAAGATTTCTTCTAAGTTGTTACGTGTTACAAAACATAATGTTTTAATAATTTGTATTTTAATTAAATCTCGTTAAATTATAATTATAATTTTAATCTTTCTAAATTATAATTTAAGATTAATCACATTATTGAGAGTTTAATCAAATTGTTAATGAAAAGTGTTTATTGTAAATGTCAAACGCATGATTGACCTTTTACCTTTGTACCAACCTTAATCTCAATTACGATAGGCTCGACTTACTTACCTCGGGCCAAAAATAAGACATCTTAAAGCGACCTTCACTACATACATTATATAATACTTAGTATGTACGTTTCCATAAATCTTCACTACTTTAGTAGCTTCCTATTTAATTCATAAAACCAAACATAAGAGAATAATTATACGGGTGCAATAATTACTAGTACGAAAACAATATGAAAAGTTGTAAAGCTTAACAAACTTACTTTGAAGGATTTCTTTTTCATTATGGACGTCATTTTTACGTAGATTAAAGAATGGCAGTTAGCCCGTATTTACACGGGCGCTTTTTCAACGTGCGGTAAAAAAGCGTTAAGATAGATTAGCATTTCCTTGCGTCTGTTCATAGAACGGCGCGTTTAAATTTTTATTGCGCAAAATTTTGAGCACTGGACAAACGAAACAAGAGTAATTTCACAGCAACCATTTGAGCCAATGCGTCAAAAAAGCGTACGTCTGAATGCTTATTGTTTAACTAGCGACCCGCCCCGGCTTCGCACAGGTGCAAACATCTGCCACCAAATGAGTTTAAACATTAAGGTTGCGCTCACTCTGTTGACTAGATTTAGAATAAATTTAGACAAACTTTAAAAGCGATTTATGATTTGAATTTTTCATATTTTTATCAAAATATTTGTGTCACCTTCGAAAAGGTTTAATAATGTTTTAACATTTGTAAGTCATGTTTTTTAAATTTCACTTTTAAACTTTTTGAATTAGATACTTATAGGAGCAGTGCGGGGTACCAACTATTTCTTCCTTTTTGTTAAACATTTTATTATTTAGCAGTTACAAAGGTTAATAATGTTATCTCAGAATATCTAAAAGTAAATAAAAAACATCGTCTACTTACGCTTGTATCGATAAACGAGTAATAGTAAATACTTGAGCAAAAGTAATGTCTTAAGCAATCACTTTTATTTAATAGACAAGAATTTTTATCAAGTTCGAAATTAAAATCTTATGAATTCTCAGCGAAGCATTAGGTTTTCTGCACATGTTTTACTCGACGTTTTACTCGCGTCCAAAGAAAGCAGTATACGACCCCATACAAGTTCAAACAAGCCCGCACACGTAGTATCTGTATGTCTGACCTCTGTTACTTTACTTGAAGTTAACATGACGTCATCAAATAACGGACATCTGTTATACAGACATGTTGGTTGTTTAGAAATAATAATTTGCCAACAATAGTATTTAAGAGGAACAGTATATGATTGAACCAACAAATTCAAATTATTCAATTACAAATGTTTTATAATTAATAAAAAAAACATGTTAAATAATTAACTAAAACAAATATTTTTGAAATCTCTAATGTAATCAGTGTTACTAACACAAAATGTACTCTGTATATAACTACCCAAGTTCCTATTTACGACTAACGCAATATTTAGTGAAGGGATTAAAACCTTTGCTCGTAACAATATTAATTCAAAACGGAAGGAATAGATAATGAAACTAATTTTATTATGTTACTTGTATTTTGGAAGTATTTTTAATACTGGAAGATGCTTAAAATGGTTGAAATAAAACTTTTGAAATGTATTTTTAACCAATATCGTATTCATTCTAAAAGACAGCATAGATTTTTTATTAGATCAAGCCATTTTATTTCCAACTTTTTAACAATTAAACCGTACAAAATTTTAGTCATAATTTTACCATATTTAATTTAAAACCGATTTAATACAGTCAATAATTCTTGTTTAACATGAAAATGTAAATGCCAATTACAACCTATGTGGTGAGAATTGAAAACGACAAAGACTGAAAGAACTATTAATTATTGAGAAAGGAAATTGAAACAAGGGCGGTAATGGAAAAATAATGAAATAAAACATCCATTGCAGACGTTTCGGCCTAATTTTAAAACTAAGAAGTGAACTATTTCATTTAAAAGTAGGACGTATTTTACGTGAATAGCTTAAAAATCTGGCACAAAAATATACCTGAGTTAAGAGTTCGTGAAGAAACTTGTAATATGACTTTCATATGTTTTAAGTTAAAGGTAAAGATGCTATTATTCTTATGTAACTACTAGCCGATGCTCGCGACTTCGTCCGCGTGGAATAAAATAATGTATTCTATGTTACTCGGGGATAATGTAGCTTTCTAATGATGAAAGAATTTTTGAAATCGGCCCAGTAGTTCTTAAGTTATTTCAGTACATACAAAAATATAAAAATACAAAGTTTCTCTCTTTATAATATTATATTAGTATAGATAAGTAATTTAACCTTTTATTAGCTACTAACGAAAACATTACGCATGTGTTTAGTTAAGTGACTCTTTAGACACTCTATGTTCTTTCTTTTTGCTCCTTGAATAAAATTAATAAAGGTCTGTACTAAATTATTTAGTTAAACATGTTTTAAGTATTAACAAATTAATAAAACAAAGGTAGCGTTAAGAAACAAAACGAATAGCATTTGTCCGATAAAAGTTTATACCTTCTGTCGTTTATTGTGTCGCTAAGTGTCATTGTTGTCGATTACTCTGGAGAGTGCCTCGTTAAAGGACGCGCCAGTTGTCTTCGAGTATCTTATTTATGTTGGATAAAGTTTCTACAAAAGACTAAAACATTTCGAACATTAGTTATGTAATTACGGAATTATATTTATAAAAATATGCAAAACCTTTTGCCATTCTCACTGTCGGAACCTTTGAATGAAAATATAACATTTTCACTCCCAATTTTTTTTAAACAGAGACACGAGTAAACATGATGTGATACAAGTTTTGTGCTCGGAATTCCACGGTCTATGTGAAGGTTAGTTAGTCCTAGCATAATAAATTGTAACGATGTAAAAAATTTCGAAGCTTAACTTAAAAAGGTTAATGTTGGCCTTCGTTTGCTCTTGTCATAGAGCAGCATAGTTGTGCAGTACGAAATGTCTGCATAGAATATATTTGACTTTGCATTTGTGTTTGCAAGTAATATATTCCACCGCAATTAGTTTTAATCAAGTTTTACAATGTTGCACCGAAGCGTTTCCGGCACGTATTTAAGTTATGGGATAGTCATGACTTCGCAAGATGACAGTACTGAGCCAAGTAAATATTATTTCATTGTATAATTCGTAATACAAGAAGAAATGTATTTATATTACTCACTATAGTAATAGTTGATTAAAAAAGTATTTTGCCTATTGAGCTTTCAATATGCCGAAACTATTTTTTTAAAATTTAAAACACGTTAACATAATTTTGAAATTAAACCGATGTTGCCGCGAGAACACTGGCCAGCAAGAAGAAACCTTTTTGGTCGCAATTTAATACTCTTTAATTTTATTTCTTTTTCTTTCTTCTTTTGTTTTTGTAAAAAGGATTATTACAACGTTTTATTTAAATTCTCTTTATCATTTTTCACACAACCACAACTACGTATATTCTTTTCAATTATACTTTACTATTACTAGAAGTTTTATATTCATAACTTGAAGAAAGAAATATATTATTTTGAATATTGAACAGTGAAAATAGTTCGAGTACAGCTGAAGATTGAAATTCAATAAAAACGCACGCCCCACTTGGAATTGCATTCAAATTGCGACTTTTATTTCCATTGGGCCTTCTGTTCACTTCACTCAATTACTTTTTATGTCCTATTGATACGACTGCAGGTAACTTAACACAAAATAATTTTAAAATCTCGAGATATTAACAAACTATACCTATATCAAATATTTTATTGTAAATACGAGAAATTATCTCAAGTTTCACAAAAAATAATAAACAATGAATAATTATTTCATTTGTTAATGTATGAAATGTGATCATCAATTTAATTTATTATTAATAGTGTATTAAATTATTTTTTTGAAATATTTTAGTAACAGTTATTTTATTAACAAAATAGCAATAAAATAAGGGAAGAGATGAAATATATGGCGACATTAATTTCGTAGGCAAAAGCCGTTGTCGTTAGATTTCTCCAGAGGCCGCCGCTGTAAGAGACAAAACAAATATCAAGTGTTGCGTGCTGTTATATTGTACTTTATTTACTGATATTATTCAAATAAAATAATTTAAAATAACCCTACGGCTTCATTAGGACGATGTCACGCAAATAACTCCCTTAAGCCGAAGTTAAATGTCCGTTTTTAGCGCGAACTCGGTGTAATGAAGCCTTGGGGTTACAAAAAGTTACCTAAAAGATGTCTCAATACTATTGTACCTATAGGTATTTTTTTAAATTATTATTAGTTATTTTTATACATAGATATCGCTTTATAATTTTAGATAATATTTACTAGTGTTATATTAATTTTATGTAAGAAATATTCCTGCTTCAGTAAATATTGCAAGTGTACAGCGTAAAATGTACGCTCTAAACCGCTCTGAACACTCTGATTCACATTACTCTGTAATACGCATACATTGTTTGTATCCGCTCTAAATACTAAAGCCCTACACTAAACATGCTATGTTTTGCAATTGGAAAGAGTACTTATCTAATTAGATTAACTGCATGTGTCAATATTAAATACTAGGCATTGTCCGCGACTGCGTACGCATGGAGTTGAAAAATATAATCTATCTTATTCGGGGATAACGTAGGTTTCTAATGGTGAAAGAACTCTTGAAATCGGCCCAGTAGTTCTTGAGATATTTCAAAAATACAAATCTTTTCTCTTTACAATATTAGTATAGATGAATTGTAAAGGATGACGCAAGAATGTATGGATTGAAAGAAAATAAGCTAGGGAAGGTAACTTAAATATGGTATGGTTATGGTACAATAGTAGGTACACTGTGTCGAACCTAGGGAAAATATGGGGAAGAAGATATTTTAATTGGAAAAAACTGTGAAATACGATAAAATCAATGAAGTTTTATAACATAGGAAAAAAGAAAACGAATATTTAAAAAAGTTTTTCTTAGATTTTACTTGTTCTGCATTCATTTGAATAAATTCATAGTTGGTAGTAACGGCCGAGCGGAAATGTTCCGCGACAAACCGAGCAATTTGCATAAACATTATGAGGCATCATTTTTAAAAAGGATTCTCATAGTTTTAAGTGATTTACTTAAACTTAAATGTGTATAACTTAAGCATGATAAAGCTGGTTACATTTTAACTAAGAAACTAATGGAAATTGTGGTAAAAACAGTATTTTTACTTTAACATTGAACAGTTTAGATGTTACATATTTTTTTTATTGTAAAACGACCGGACGCCCGCGACTTCGTGTGCGTGGTACCTTCAAAACATACATTTTATTTAATTACAATTTTCACGCAATTCTGCCAAAAAAATCACACACATACTAAACTTTGGACCCTCATTTCAGACCCTTAGGGGTCGAATTTCGTTAAATCCTGCCTTAGTGCACACCTCCGTAGTAACAGTACCCTCTATGCAAAATTTCAATTCTCTAGACCCAGTAATTTTGGCTATGCGTTGATTTTAAGAATTCCGTTTACTCTTTTAAAATAATAGTTTTTTTTATGTACGTGTGATAAGAGCTATGATGGCAGATTTTAGAATCGAATGTTTTTCAACAAACAAATTCTAACATTGTTTTTAAATGTTTTTTTTTACTTAGAGTAAACATGAAACTTGAAAACATTGTGTAAATTTTCCTGTAAAATAATTATGGCGTAAATCTTCAGGCTCGGAACTTTTAATTGCGTCGAATTTAACTTTGAACGTCTTTAAAGTTGTACCACCTGTAGTCCGCGGAAATGTACGCTCTCATTAACTATTGAGATAAATGTACGTCACATTTGACCCAGTGGGGTAAGCAGAGATCGTAGTCTTCTGTTTTGCCATGTCTCTTTGCACACATCACACTCTTTAATTTTTTTAATAATTTACTACTGAAATTGTGCAGTGACGAGTTTTAAAGGCCCAATTACATGGTACCAGTTTATTGCATGTAGCATAACATTATAGTGAACGAAAACTTGTCTATTATTGTCTAAACGTCACGTATCGTTATTGATCTGATATACCAGTTTTGATTCAAAATAAGTGTACCAAAAAAATAATACGCGCATACAATTTTAAAACTTAGACCGCCTGTAGACTGTTCTTTACCATTTTTGATTATAGATTATTGCATGTGAACTATTTATTTCTATTATCGCACTGGTACGTACAAACAACTGGTACCATGTAAGAGAATCTTCTTAATAAGATGGTGTTAATTTAGCACGTTCGTTCTTAATGTCATTATTGAGATCAGCAATGTACTTCGAGCTTATACGTGCTTCCACACTTTCTTTATCAAGTCCCACTATATTTTGTTTTAAATTTGTTTTGGCGATTTTAATTATTGCCACTTCACACATTAAATTTTGGATTTAGGCATATTTCATTTATTTCAGACCGATGAAAGAGTTTTTTATAGATTAGTTTTATAATAATAAACATTTTCGAGAACCAAACTTTTAATGTAGTAAATTAAAGTTACAATTCTCGTAACTTGAACACTCGGCGGTTGCTAATTTCGCAAGCCTCTTTAAGAACTTTTATGAATCAAGAATCAAGGCTATTTATTTGCAAAGATTTTTTAACTACTTAATTTTATCCTGGAAATATAAAAATCTTTATTCAGGTGCGAAATAATATAAATACACATTTTATAACTTGTAGAAGATTACTTTAATAGAAATAATTTATTTAATAAACGTTAAAATATTTAGTAAAGCCAATTTTTTTGTTTGAAAAATTGATCGGCTCGTTTTGTAACAAAGCATGTTTAACAATGAAACATCAATAGCTTCCAAATCGGTTGTTCGTCAGTCTTTATTAACGAGGTAATTGTTCAATTAAGTTGTTAAGATGTGTGTAAAGTCACCCAAAATACGCGCTAGTCGTGGAGTTGCGAAAAATGAAGCCCATTATGGGTCGAACTACATTACAATTGTTGTTGTTAATATACTAAATTTTAAAAGCATTTCTGCATAGGTATTTCATATAAGAGCCAATAAAATATTCACCGATACTAAAGTAGGTTGGAGATATGCAGGACTGTCACGTACCTACAATATAACCTAGCGGTGGTCAGGGTTCATCTTATAAAGCCATCTTGTATTCCAGCGCCGGCTCCCGCGAGACATGCCCACGGATGCAAGGTTTACATCGGTATTTTATTGAAGTACGACTTCCGATGCAAAAAATATTAATATTCAACGAATAAATATAGATATAAATTGCACTACGATATTTTTTATTACTTTATTTGCCATGACCTGGATAGTGTTGTGAATGTGACGATTGGGCTACGAGTAAGATCGAAGCAGATATGGATAGAATTTGTGGAAGAGGATGTCCGTAAGAAGGAAATGAATTTAACACATCTGTGGCGTCGCCATAGGCGTCGGACCAATTAATTTTGTTGATCCGCTGCTCGTTTGCCCCCTTCTCCTATAAAAAATACGACCATTTTGCGTAAGAAAATAAATCTTTGATAATTTTTAACGAAATAGTACTAGAGTATTCAATTTCTTTTTATTTATCTTTTTTTCTTAAATTTAATTATAGATTGAAAAGTTCGACAGAGCATTGTACCAAAAAGTAACGCGAAATAACTAATCTAAAATGGATCCAATTTGCGATGCTTTGCGTGACGCAGCTTTTTGATAGGTACACGGTTATTTTAAATAACGCGCCGCCACCAAATTGATAGCAAAAATACATTTATTGCAAGTTAAAAATATTTTAATCTCTTTTTTATCCCTGCTGACATTTTGCTGTTTTTATTTGTAACAAATGAATATTAAAATTAAATAAACTTATACTTAAACTAGCTATTGTTCGCGACTTTGTCGGCGTATAATTAAAAAATATATCCAATGTTACTCGGGGATAATGTAGCTTTCTAATGGTGAAAGAATTTTTGAAATCGGCCCAGTAGTCCTTGAGTTATTTCAATACACAGAAAAATACGAAACTTTCCTCTTTATAATATTAGTATCGAATAAATATCCTAAAACGAATCATTAAAATAAAAGAAGAATAGCTCTAAGTGAGAATTATTTGTGTAATGTTATTAAATCAGGTTCATTCTAATTGCGGTCTGTATGTTCAATAATTCTAATTGTATTTGAAACGAAGATATCCTATCATGTTACCGCTCTAGATTCTGAAGTGTTAACGTAACCAAATGCGGCCAAGATCGTTAACGGATTCGCTTACTTAGACATATAAATTGTTAATAGAATTGTATTTCAAAGGTCGAAGACGTCTGTTAGTAACTGTGTTTTGTGTAGCGTACTAGAGAATAATTGCTGTGCAATATTGTAGCAAACAATATTGTCAGTCCAATAAAAGTAGGAAAGCAAAGAAATACGTTTTAATTTTATTATATTAGTAGCAGATACTTGTTTAGACAATGTAATTTCAAATAAACGTAGCTTTAATAGAAGCTCCGCGAGTTTTTATAATAATCCATTTACCAATACTTGGTAACTCTTAGCTATTAGTTTACAGATTGGCCCACTTTTTCCGCTGAGAAGTGGATTGATTTTTACTCTTTTTATTTCTTAGTGAGTGCATTTAGATTGACATTTCCTTTTTATAATAAAATTCTAATAAGATATTTATTAAAACTCGATAAATTCGTTTACTGGGTCGGGAGGCAGCACGCCTACATTGATTACCCATTTATTTATTTGCTTCGAGAGATTGCTTTTAATAAACGCTCGGAATATTTCTAGTTGAAACTCGAAATATATTTTATTTAAGTAGATATATTTAAAATTGAGGCTAACTAAGGCAAAGATAAAAACATGCTTCACCTAATTGATCAAAAGTGATGTAAAAGTGACAGTAGTATACGAATGGCGAACATAATGTCAAGAAAGGTCATAATCAAGCTATAGTAACAAAATATGCTTACTGTATGTTTTTATTTGTAACAGTAATTTTGATATAACTAAATAACATGGGAAATCGAAGTAACAACGCAAGTCAAATTGCTATTGTTTTTACTGCTAGTTGGCAATATGATTGCCGATACGGCAATTTTACGTATCAACCCAAATTTCAGTCAGTAACATGTTATAAAGCAATAACTTTCAACAGTAAACAAATTCCTGTTGTTTATTGCGCCATAATGAAATTACAAATATTTAAACACCAAAGATTATCAATTAGATATGTAAAATTAACTATATATAAATAAACCGAGGGTCCCTGTAAGGACTAGTGGCGCCTGTGTGCAAAAAAGGAGTTTGGCGTCTCTGAAGTATTTTGAATTATCTTTTTTTGATGGTAGGTAAGTGCTTGAAATAAACCAATGAACTGAACTTTTTTTCCATTTTAATTTAGGTCCCTGTCTTTGGCGCCCCTTAAGGATGGCGCCCGTGTGCATTGCGCACTTTGCATGGTAACGGGGGCCCTGAATAAACCCTAGTGGTCCATGCAGTGAGAGTTACGTGGGAAATGTACGGATATGATGTTACGGGTTAAATTCTCGTGTAGCTCGTAACATTATGTAACGTCGACTAGTACCTAGGAAGATTTAAAATGTTTTCTGTTCCTATTAAGTGCATTGTATAAAAATATTTTTAACACGCGTTTATTCCATACCACGGTAATAAAAACTTAAGGTTCCCAGCATCGTATAAATAAAGATATTTTGGTAAGAATTAAAACGGCTTTTGTTTAATCGTATGTCCAAACAGTAACACTGGTAAATGAAAGTGAGGCGTGTCGGAGCGAAACCGGTATTCCGTACCATAATAATACATTTGTAATGCCTTAAGGTGATCTACTTGCCGCCGCTTTGAGCGAGTACTGCAGAATGCGGACACTGCCCACTCGCTCTTGCGATAAGACCTTGATAATAAGGAAGTTTGTTACTTTTTATTAAAAAAAATAAAAAAGTCTCATGTGTATCAGGTTTTAATTAGTGTATGAGGAATGCAAATTAGGAACATAATGAACACAAGTATTAAATCAACGTACGGTGTAAATATTTACACTAATTTATTTACAAAATTTATTTTCTATCAGATGACATGCATTTCTTTCGGTGAGTCATATTCTTTTACAATTAAAAAACGAACAACACGTCTAGTCCATCAACTCACAATATCACAGCGTAACAACACTTAAGAAATGCTCGAGCAGTCATGGGCCGGCCCGCTCTATCGACCCCCCGATGATTCGGCGAATTGTTAATCGATGCATGTTTTTTGCTATTACAAACTGTACATCTCGCCGACATCCCCTCTTATAAATTATTTATTTATACTTTGTGGAAAGAGTAAGTATAACCATCAGGCGCTCGGTTCAGACTGAACTTGCCGGGGGGGAAGAAGCGGCTCGGGGGCGGCGTCGTGGGCTCGTAGTACTGCTGGCGAGACTCGGGCTGGTAGGAGGGAGTGTCGTACTGCTGAGATGACAGTCCACTATACTGAGCTTGTTGCACACCAGGGTAGATGTTGTTGGCCTGGAACTGTGACTGCGGCTGGTACTGCTGCTGCGGCTGCGGCTGCGGCTGGTACTGCGGTTGCGGCTGCGGCTGGTACTGAGGCTGAGGAGCCCGGTATTGAGCTTGCGATTGGTACTGAGGTTGAGAGTTACTATAGTTCTCAGTTTCGTAGAGTTCAGGGTGGTATTGTCCATCGTCTATACTGGGTTTACCTCCATAGTTCTTACGGGCGGCGGGGGCCACGTATTGTTGGGGAGCGTTGTACTGCTGAGGTGCCTTGTAATCCGGAGAGTTGTAGCGAGGATCGGGAGTGTATCCAGGAGTGGGCGCAGCAGGCTGAGGCGCGGTCGGGATGTGGTCACCGCTTGCTTGGAATCCATTTTTACCGGCGACGTAGTTCACGGTCTTCCTTTGTCCGGTCGGATCGATGTACGAGTAGCTGCCACGTCTGTTGCCATCGGGATCGGTCTCCTCTTTGAAGTCGATGCCGTCCTCCTGTTGATACGCCGCACCGAATGCTCCATTGCCACTTAAGTACCTCGCCTCCTGAAGGATGGCGGCAGTTTTCGGGTCTCCCGCATACTTGGGAACTCTGCGTCCACCCTCCTGTTGTTGGCACACCACTGCCCCTATCACAAACGCAAATACCATGAGCCTATACATTTTGAGCAAATGTGCACTGCTCGCGTGAAAGTCACAAAGTGTGTGGGTGCGGGCCGCAAATCACGTTTTATACGAGTAGCAACAGCCTTGAAGTTTATTGGAAGGGCTGGTAGGTGCGACCGCGAAAATCTTACATGCGCCTACAATATGTCTCTTGCCCGGAGCGGATATTTACTGGATGTGTCAAGGAAGTGACGACCACATCTTTACATTTACGTAGTTACGTGAAAAATAAGGCGAATCACCTTCAAGTTCAATAAAAAGTGAACGTTATGTTCTACAGTTCTATTATCTAAAACAAATTAAACAATTTAAATTAATTGAATCCTTGAGTTATGTACGGTGTGTTTGTACTCACGTGTTTTAACGTAATTTATAATTTTCATAGTTATACATGTTAGACTAAATAAAAGCTTTACAAGAGGGAATGAGTAAAGGGCGGCAATACATAGATTTTGTGAAAATTTGGCTAAAGTATCGAATTTACTGCGTGCAAACAGTCAGATGGATCGACCATTTTGACAGAAATATCATTACCTTATTTAACATTTTAACGCAATAGTCCACTTTCCCTTCCTAGCCTTTTCTTATAAGGAAATAATGGGAAGGGTAAGTGGATTTGGCCGGGGAGGGGATGCATTATCCTTTTGCTGTGCGTCTCTTCCTCCGTAGATTAAGGGTAGGCAACGCATTTGCAATTGCAGATGTCTATGGGCAGCGGTCGCCTCGCTAATTCAGTGAATTCAGGTAGCCGCTTGCTCGTTTGCCATTTTATAATAATAAAAAAACAATATTTAGTACATTAACCTAAAAATCGATGCGTGAGAACTTAGTTAACTAGAACGAGTACTTGTCCAGTTCATTCTTTTGTGATCTAACTCTATTACTGTAATCGTATTAGAATCTAAACAATGCAATAGCACATAGAATTAGTTAATTTCACACAGTTACTATTTTTTTCAACTTCGTTTGTGATTTGTGTACATTTCACAACGATTTCGTATTAATTGCAACAACTTTTAATTAATCTATTCTTTACTTAACATTGAAATGAGTTTAATACTTAATGATATTACATAAAACTAACTTAACTCGGAATAAAATAATGTGAAAAAGTGTAATGTTTTAGAGATTTTTTTATATATTTACTTGACGCTGTTACGGTGAAGGAAAACATCGTGTTGCAATCTGCACATATCGGCGAAGAAATTCAATGATATTTGTGAAGTCACGCAAAACACGCGCTAGACTGTTGCGGAAAATGGAGCCCATCATGGGTCGAACTACTATTTTTTATGGCCTCATGGATACCAGGGAAACTTTCTTAATAATGTCCAGTAGTTAAGAAACGCATTGGTGACCAACAAACCGATACCTATGTTATCGCATTTTTATTTTTACAATCATCATCAGAGGCACTACAGCCGCGGGTGGGCCTGGGCCTGGTCCAGTAAATTTCTCCATGTTAGTCTACTTTGGGCCTTTTGCTTCCAGCCCTTGACGCCGATATTTTTAAGATCGCGTTCAACGTCATCTAGCCATCTTAGCTTTGGCCTACCTCGTGCTCTTCGCCCATCCGGCTTACTCTCCAACAGGCGTTTGGGAACTCTACAATCATCCATGCGTGTGACATGTCCTGCCCAGCGCAGTCATCCAATTTTTATGGCCTTAATTACCTTAATATTTACAATAGTAACTTATAAAGTTTCTTTAAACTTAAATAAAATTAAGTTTGAACTGTGCAGTTAAAACTGACGTACCCACGTGAATTGGAACTGCACAGTCGAACTGTACAGTTCTCAGTTTTGCCTACACACGTTAGTTTTGACTGTGCAGTCGAACTGTACAGTTAAAACGCTGCAATTAAAACTGGGCGTCTGTAGCCGACTTTATAGTCTTGTATTGCCGCTTTAAGTTTTTGGTAGCTATGAATTGTAAGTCTGAACGTAAAATAATGGTTAGCAGTTTATTAAATAAATGAACTCTTTATCATTTGATATTAGTTTGTGAGTAAAAGTAAACGGGTTTGTGTCCAGTTTTTATGTTAACTTATTATATGTTGGTAACACGTACCGGGTCGATTGTGGTTGAAGGACGGTGTCTGCAACATTGCACAATTTGTGCTCTACATTTTTTTTATATTAAAACATATATCTAATTCTAAATAGAGTTGGTTACGTTAACGTAAGCGATCCGTGACTATATGGCTTAGGCTCTTCGTACACTACGCAACCAGGATTTTTGACTCTAAGCGGCTTACGTAATACACACGAAAAAAATTAATAAGATCGAACTAAACCTCGAGGTAAATCTTGTTTTTTTCACAATATAGTTAATTATTATTATGTTTAAAATTATTTACAGTTACATTTTAAAGGATGACATACTCTACACCATGTCCGTCCGGGACGTGCTCCTCCAAGCCCTTCCGGGCCGCCCCGTGCGTCGTCCGGGCCAAAATATATTTTGACAGTGCCCCATCCGTCACCTGTCTTGGGCATGTCCATATATTTTGTATTGACGTGTGTCAATGAGTGTCTCATCACCTGGGCCCCATCCAGGCCCGGACGAGACACGGTAAAACGTGAGTCATCCTTAATTAATTTAATATTTTTTCTTTTAATTTATTTTCTTGTTGCGAGAACTGTCCTTTCTATACGAATATTGCTTAATTATCAGACAAACACTTCCTGTATCTGATAACTAAGGATCGAAATACTGGTTTGACAACAGCATAAGTAAATTCGAAATATCGCCTCTAATTCAGACCTTTGCAATACGCCCAGATACAATTTAAACAAGTTATATACAGTTAACATTAATATCTGGAAAGAGATATTTATTGCTTACACAACTACAGCTAGAAACTTGAATTAAAAAGTGACAGTAGGGATATATTTACTTTATTCTTTTTATAACAATTCACTCCAATCTTAAACCTCAGGCATTATTTTTTGATATCTGTCCTCGACTTTTACCGCTTTATTCCGAAACGAGAATTAACGTTGCTACTGTTGTGCTTTCTACGTTTGGTACTGGCACATTTTTTTTTTTTCCAAAATACAGAACATCCTTGTTCCTGGTACTTCTTATGATATATAATTTGGTCCAATGAGACCCCTGGTCT
>QDHC01006236.1:1104838-1128184 GCA_013186455.1 Papilio dardanus tibullus
CTTAATATTTATCTAATAAATTCTAGTTTACTATATGTCTAAAATACGCATGGATGAATTCAATTAGTTTTAAGATTAATTGAATTCTGTGTAGATTAGTTTGGTGTGTACTCTCTTAATGCCGAAGTTCTTAGCATAGCTGTTACAACTTGGATACTATAGATTTAATCTGAATCAACTGGAACGATCTCAACTTTCTAATCTTAGATGGTACTGTGGTATAAACTATATTATAAAGAGGAAAACATTGTATTTTTGCATGTATTGAAATTACTTAACTACTGGCCCAATTTAAAAAAAAACTTTCAGCATTAGAAAGCTACCTAATCCCAGAGTATTATGGTTTTATATTTTTTTATTCCACGCGTACGAAGCTTCACTTTAAGGTGGAACTGGTTCTTAAGTCAAGGAAACAGCAGTTCAGTTCTTCTTTTGTCTTTGTGTGATTTCGAATCTATGTTATCTTTAGAATTAATATGTACGTAATAATGTTTGTTCTTTGAAACGTTAGTCCTATTAGGTTCTAATTAGGTTCATCGGACAGTCAATCTCATTACCGTTGTCAGGCTACATTTTTATTGTGCATGTCTATTGTCGTCTGGATAATAACACTGCTTCGTTGATTAATTAAAGCGTACTTATTATGTCCCTCTCCCGATTCTAAAAATATTGATAGCTATTTTAATAATGTTCATTCTAAATCAATAACTATTGTACCAAAAAAAGAAAATATCCCGACATTCCGTCGACACCAGCGCAAAACGCGTTTAGAATTCGACATACGTGGACGCGTTCACCTGCAAATT
Source organism: Papilio dardanus tibullus (assembly GCA_013186455.1). NCBI lineage: Eukaryota > Metazoa > Arthropoda > Insecta > Lepidoptera > Papilionidae > Papilio > Papilio dardanus. Next base: position 1,105,645 of record QDHC01006236.1, read on the forward strand.
GGATTTCACCTAAAACAAACCGTCCTGGAACCGCACTAGTTTTTTTTTATTTTTTACACAATATTCCGTTGTTTGGCTTAGAATATTGTTCAGTTATTTTTCTATTATTTCTTAATTAACAATTTGGTTGTTTTGATTTATATTTTAAAGTTTAAAAGAAGCAGCGTAGAAATCAAATGTCCAAATTAATTGCCAGGTGTGCTAAACTTACTTACTTTATAAACAGGGAAATATTATATGGTTCCCGTCTCGCTCTTATTTTAGTAATTAAACGCTTTCAATTTTTAATGAATTCTTACATTGAGGAAAAAACCGTTTCTAAAATGATGGCCGCGAGTGGCTCTCGAAACAAACGGCGTTATCAAATCAGTGCACCCGAGTTAAAGTGCCGGTGAAATAAAAGGGGGCACTTATTGCCTCGCTGAAACCGTCCAACCCGCGCTACGAACGCGCCCTTCGGAACATCGAATTCTAAGCAAACGACAAATTAAAAATATGCCTCCCAACCGTCGAATAATTTTCCTTGGCAGACTTATTTAGGAAGGATTTAAAATATTAATTAGATGAAATCGTTGTTGTGTGAAGTGTGTTTTAACATTTAATAAATGCTTAAAGTAGTTTGATATGGAGACTTATATTTATATCTAAGTACAGCATTATAAAGTAATTATTATTAAAGATCAATTATCGTTATAAAAGCCATTGAGGTTAGAATGACTGTTGAAAGTAATATTTAACGCCAATTTAATTAAAAGTCTCGTTTTTATTAATCCTTTAAGCTTAAAAGCTTATTGATGTTAAAATCAAGAATTAAATTTCAATTTATGTTCCCCACGGGCGTTCGAGTAATCGATTTATGATTGCCGATTACGATATTGAGGAATTTTACCTCGATAATATACATTACCGGCCCATCATTTTATCTGCCCTGTTATTTAAATGTTTTTGTTTTATTTAAGAGAATAATACAAAAGGTTCTCTTTTTTGCGAGCCACATTTGCTCGGGCGCTTTTCAACAAATGTTATTTCCATATGTTTGTACATATGGCGGCGGTTTAAAAACGCGGCATTTTTTCGGGCAGTTTTGCATATTGAGCGCTAGGCGAACGAAATAAGAGTGATTTTGGTATGTTCGTATGAGCGAGAACGTTCAAAATAGCGTAAAGCCGTGCGTTATTAAAACGCCCGCGCGAATGAGTTAAATCTATCAAATAAAATAAAATATTTCGAATTTTAAGTGCGTCTATATGGTGGATTTACACTGCCGAAATACCTAAAGAAAAAACTGTTAACTAAGTTTTTATCCAAATCTACGTATAATTCAAATTACACAATTATGTATGAAGCTTTCAATCATACGTACGCATAAATTCAATCAATGTAAACAGTTTCTAATTAGCATAGATCTAGTGGCTTTATAAACAAACAGTATTGAATAGGTAGCAGTCAATTAGCGACGTACGAGGGTAAGCTCGTCGGAGTTTCGATTGTAACAGCAAATTAACGCGTTGAGTAAGAGATAAAATCTGTTCGGAAACAGTAGTGCCATATTTTCTACAGTTCACACTCCGCAGCTTGGCGTTTTGAATTTTTCATGCTCAATAATTTATTGCATGATTTAGTAGCCATGGTCCTTTTTTACGATAAACTTCGAGAGTCTCCGGCTATCGTTTCTAAGTCGACTGCGTTTTATGTTGAACGGATTCCTTGTTATTACATGTACGGGAATAGTGAAAGTAACTTTGATCCATACTCATTTTGTGCCACTCCGTTGATTCGACGGGATAAAAGCAAATTGGGAATTTAGCTTAGCAAAGTGGAAAAACGAGTACATTTTTTTTAATTCACAATAAGGACCTCCTTTGAAAATTATTTTCTAATAAAAATTCTATTTGCGTTAAGCGAGCGCTTGAGACGCCTTTAAATTTGACGCTGAAGTAGCGGCGCGGTAACTTGTTAGTTAAATAAATAAAAAAAAGCTAAACCGTTTCTTCGAGATGATCAAAGTTTTAATAGTCTGAGCTCATTTTCATTAGCTAATTGCTATCTTTGTTGAAACAACAGTTTTATTGTTAAGGGCTATATAAATACACTGGGTTAGACTGCGTATGCGTCGATTGTTACTATTTTGAAAAATTCTTGTCACTAAGCCATATGATGATTTCTCTACAATTAGCGGAAAAATGTCGTTAGGTACATTAGCCTGCATTCACATGGGCGATTTTTTAACGTCGCGTTGGCGCATTTTTTAACGGGCTCGTCATTATGAACATTGTAAAATCAACCTTGTTTCTTTTCAACGCTTTTTAGCGCGTGTAAAAAGCGCTCGTGTGAATGCGGGTTTAGGAATACCTAATAACTTCCAATAGACGTTGAAGTTAGTTAATAGTAAATTCTTATACAATGTTATATTAAACGTGTTTCCTTGATCATGATAACTCTTGATAAAGTATTGACCAAATACAATTGTTTTGAGGACTGAGAACAATGTTATTCAGAGAAACGCCTTGAAATGTGACGCGGGTACACAATAGCATGTGACCCTTGTCACCAACTGTGTTTGGAAGATGGAGAAAGACAATTAGTTAAGACGACATTACGGTAAAGACATTGGTCTGTTAAAATTACTTTTATCATAGCACTATTTCAAATAACCTAGTTAAAGGTATTTGAAACTGACGTGTGTAGGCAAAAGTGAGTACTTTACAGGTCGAATGTGCAGTTCAAATTGATGTGTGTATGTCAGTTTTAACTGCACAGTTAAAACTACCGCACCGTACAGTTAAAAAACCGAACGTCTCTAACCGGCTTTACACACGAATATTTTTACCATCAAATTACGTGACATATCTGTTTATGTAGACATTGTTAAACAATTAATAATAAAACTCGTTTAAAAAATAAATCCATTATAAAATGTGTCGTCTTAAACCTTTTTTATATTGATATAAATAATAATTACAGAAGTATAGCCACTTTAATAGGGTCCTTTACTTACGAAAGATCTAACGAATAGAGAATCCAACAGACGTAAATCTTTTGAGGGTCATAACTCAAGTTCATTGAGTTTTGAAATTTATTTGACCCCTGCATTAGTTAACTGACGTTCAATTATATATAATTTTTGAAATTTATTTGAGCCCTGCATTGACTGATGTTTAAATTTATATTATTTTGCTATATTATTGTGATCTTTATTACAAAGGAAATTGGTACTTAATAAATTCACAATTTTATTATACAATATTGGCTAATCTTTGCTTAATAATAATTTTGGTTGTTATCCTTGTTCTCATATTCCGTCTTACGAATTGTTTATTCTTTACATCTTTAGTATTTAATTTAATCTTTTATACTAGCTAAAGTCTCTGTTGTTTTTAAAAAGGCCGAATTTACTAAAGTATTCGTTACTTAAATAGAATTTCATTAAATTAAATTTACTATACTTAACCCTCATTTCTCTTTGTTCTAGGCCCTAGACAATGTTTTTCATTTTCGAAGCTCCTTGTATAAGACCTTGTACTTAATATTCTGTTATTTTAGGTTATTCGTGGAATTAATGCGAAGCATAAATCCTTTCTTTTTGTACTTGTCTTGTCTAGGGTAAGTTAAAATATGGTTGTTATACAGTAGATAAAAAGAAAAAATAAAGTTCAAATTACTTTTATGATATTACGAGGTCGTTTCGGATCCATAGTCTTTTTTATTTGTACGAGTAAACTAGATTTAAATTAAGAAAAGTATTTATAGCACGTGGGAAGAAGGAAGTTAGCGGGAAGTTGGTTTGTTATCGAACGTTAGGGCCATTAGTTGAACAAACAAATGATCCGGTTACCTTCTAAACGTCACAATCATATTTATATTGCGTCATTGTGCGTATTTTTATTTTGACACGGTACAAGTTAGTTAAGAACAAAAAATAGAGGGAGAGAGATAGACATGACAGAGTAAATCATTTATCTTTAAAAAAATATAATCACAGACATTTGTATCGTAAAATTAAACAATTAAACTTTCCAACACAAATCTATAGATAACATTTAACATTCCCTTTGAATTCGATCGTACACTGACTTAGATTAAAAGGAGCAGATGAGACAGACATAACATATGTCATGCTGACAGCGACTGAGACACATTTATATGAAATATACGTAACGTGACAAAGACATTGACATAGATCTTTGGTCTCTTTCTCCGTATACGATTTTGATCGGGTCTCAATTCTGAACCCAAACAAGTGTGACGTATCATATAGTTGTGTCGCTCCAGGCATATTTTCCGTGAGCTAATGTTTCTTACGTCCCAGGCAAAGGCTTAAGACATGATATTATTGGTTTAAACCGTAAAGTGATGCACGCACAACATACGTATGTCCCTCTACCGTATACGCTATAGTCAGTTTCTCTTTCTACATACACTGACTAGTCCCTTGATAATGAAGCCATCATTTTCTCTATACGTTTTTAAATCGATTTCAAATTATCATCAAGCTTTTTAATTCCGCTCCCTTAATTTGCTCACCATTGTTATTCAAATTGTAAATTATAAATTCATTGAGGTCATTTATTCTTTTGAATTATTCACCCATTTCTAAGATGTCGGTTAAGAAGACAATTTTTTATAACGAAAAGATATTTCTAACTTTTTTATTTCGGCGCAATTTCAACAAGGAAGGACTAAATATGTACATCAAGAGGCGGTTTTAAACTATAGGTGTCTCTTATAGAATTTATTGTTAGAATATTTTCGCTTCATTTTTCAAAATTTTATTCCCAGACACGTATGTTGCTGTAGAAAAGGAATTTACTGAATTTCTCGAAAGATTAAAACTGCAATGTTGTTCGTCGATGTGAAATCTAGTATACTTTATTCTTGAATTGCAGCTGCTTACTCTTCGTATTTGCATCAAAGGAACGTTCCAGAATGCGATATATGACAGTAACATATACTTTTACGTATTTATTTTGTTTTTCTTAGTGCTTTGAATAACTTTTACTGAGATAAAATTTTATTTTGTATGTACTATAAAACGGTTTTGAATCTTACTTCTTAACATTATAAATCCGAGAGTTTGGATGTATGAAGTAATTTATCGCCAGAATGGCTATAAATATAAATCAATCTGAGTAACAAATAATGCGAATAATTAAAGAAGATAGCAAATTAGTTAAGCAACCTATGATCTAATAACTTATTAAATGACTTTTTTTATATTACAAAGTGGAAAACGAGCAAGCGGCCACCTGGACTCATTAGCGAAGCGACCGCTGTCCATAGACATCTGCAATTGCAGATGCGTTGCCTACTCTTAATCTTTGGAGGAGACGCACAGCAAGAGGATAATTGCTCTCCCTATGCGTCCCCTCCCCCGGAAGGTGGATTAAAATTAGGCTAGGAAGTGGACTAAAATACTTACTTTCGTGATTTCAATATTCGTCATCTTTACTGAACATTTAGCTATTAGCTGTAAACCGAATTATTTTATCAGGCCACATCTGTAGTAAGAATACACATTCTGCAAAAAACATATCCACAATAATATAAATACTCATATTATAATTCTGAGGCGGGTCACTCGCAAGATATCCGGCGAGGCTGGAACATTTCTCATTCGTTTTTATCCGGGCCACCTCCAGCTGGAACTTCATGAATATTTCCTCACGGATCAATTATTAAAATGATTTACTACTCCCCAGTCTATGCGGAACTTTCTTTTTATAATAGCGAAGAATATAGTTTATTATTATCATAAAAAGATGCGTGTAAATAATATTTTAAAATGTAATAAGAAAGAAGATACTTACCACATGTACCAATATATAAAATACTAGCGACCCGACTCGGTTTCGCACGGGTTCAATTATTGTTGGTATATATATAGTTATATACAATGTTCACAGTTTTTCTGTAGTGTATTTAGTATCAGTTTTGCACCCGTGCGAAGCCGGGGCGGGTCGCTAGTTGCGACTATAATTTGAGATTTAAACTATTCTATCTCTCAAGTTGGATCGAACTGCACATGGTGTGCGAATTTTATTGTAATCGGTTAAGTGGTTTAGGAGTCCATTGAGGACAAACATTGTGACACGAGATTTATATATATTAAGATTAGATATATCTTAACGAAGAAGTTATTAATAACTTACGTGTGTCTTTATTTGGACATAAATTTGTTAAAAGTTAAATGTTATTTTTCTTTCAATATTAAAATTCATTTTATATTTTCCAGGTAATAAAGACTTATTTCTTATGAAAATATTAAAGGTAAGATCCTTTTACTATAAAAATTAAAGTTGAAAACTTTTAGTTATTATACTTCAATCTATGAAAAAAACTTACTATGAAAGCGTTCTTAACCGATTTCACTAAGTAGGTCACGCGAAAAATTACTCGCGTACTATATTTTATTAATTTTCTTTTTAATTTATTTTATAGTGTGTTAATATAACGAGACTTTAATATACGTATAGCAATTCAATAATATAATATTATATAGGTTAAGTATTGAGTACTTCGGTAGTATTAAGCCGGCTACAGACGCTCCGTTTTAACTGTACAGTTCGACTGTGCAGTTCAAATTGACCTGTGTACGTCAGTTTTTAAGTTTAGTTAAAAAACAGGACGTTTGTAGCAGGCTTTATCAATAAAATAGAAACCAATGGTATATTCAACTCATTTTTTTAATAACAATAATATTCAGAAACGTACTCGTAAACAACTGGCACAGACAATAAAAGCCATTAAACACCTGGAAAAAAATAACGCGTTTGTAACTGTAGTGTTCAGCGAGCATTAAAAATTTATGTTGTCGAAAAGAATTTCACAGTTGTGGGCAGAAGCGTGGATCACGTTTCGATGCATTTTGCTTGCAAATTGGCAGTCGGTAGTCGCAGGTAGATCGCGTTACAACGCCGCAGCGCGTATTAGCATATCGATGGGCTGCGAATGTCGCCTCCTCGCCGTCCTCTACCGACTGTGCACTTTATATGCTGTCATTTTATCCGTGTAATCCGTTTTGGTCTCTTTTTATTTCTTAGTAATTCCCGATGTTATTTACGATAACAAAGTAGGGTGTTACTTTGGTATATATTATAGTTTGATGTATTGATTTTCATACTACAGTATACCCGCGTATTTTGACTTATTGTGACTTTGGCACCGAAAATTCTAGAGTCCTATACAATATAATATTTCAATTAACATAAATGCTAGAACTACTTGACTAACTTTTACCAAAAAGATTGATCTAGACATGAGGAAAATTTGCCTCAAGTGTTCTGTTAGAAAATCTATCTCTTCTTATGTATAAAAGTAATTATGTAATAATTTAAAGTGACTTGCTTGTTATCTCTACAATGTGTAGAAAGAAAAAACTATTCAACAAATCTTTTCATATTATAACCAGAGCTTTTGTAGTCGAAGCGGTTCCTTTATTCAAAGAGTTCATTATAATCCTTTGTGAAGGCCCCGTGGACACACGTCGGCGGACGTAGACATTTGTCTTCATTTAAATTTTAAAGTGGAAGCATTTTATACGGGAGCGACGACGCGTGTATTTACAAAATCTAGGCATTTACCTGACAGCGTATTCAATCCTTGGGGCGATTGTGTCGGCTCCCTCGGCCGTGGCGTACGATAAACGTTGAAAAGATCCAGCGCCGGACATTCTATTCATGTGTATCATTGAGTGGCTCGCATGAGGTAACCGTGTAGAAAACCGGGGAAAATGCTACTCAACATATTACGAGTATACCTATACGTCTACGTCGATGTACTTACGCCTTAGCAAAGTTTCGCTAACAAATACTTTCTTTAGATTATATTTCGTACTAGCTGTTGCTCGCGACATCGTTTACGTAAATTTAAAAAAATATAGCCTATGTTACTGAGGGATGTTGTAGCTTTCTAAAGGTGAAAGTATTTTTGTAATCGGCCCACTAGTTTTTGAGTTATTTCAATACATACAAAAATATAAAAATACAAAGTTTCTCGTTTTATAATATTAGTATAGATTATTTATTAATATTACATGTTTTTCTAGAACAATTTATTTATGTAAAGTCGAGTAGAAAGTAATTTAGTAACTAAACGTGTCCGAACAGCGACATTATAGTAGAGTTGATTAGTAAATCCTTTTTTCGGATACATGCTAATTGCTACTCAATTAAAATTCTATCATAGTGCGAACAAGCCATAAGAGATTTGCTTGGGCGTAGTTTTACAGATTTTCAATTAAATAATGTTTTCATATAGTGTTTTAGGAAATGAAAACCTACGGTTATAATTTTCTCTATAATTTACTAAATACTAATATTATTGCAATCATTGTAATGAATTGCTTTTCGTTTCGTAGTTTAGTTGCACCAAAACGTTTTGTTCGACTAAAACAAATAAACGTTTTGAGTCAATAGCATGGATTAGTAAAACATTAGCTTAATTTCAATCTATTTACATGGCATTCATTTAATTGTATGTAACAAGACCACAACAATTCCAATGTTTTGATATCCATGATTTCAAATTAATCTAAATTTAGTTAATTCAATTGTGTCCAATTATCAACACCTGTCCACTTTGTGGTCAATTACGTAATTCGTGTTATTATTTTGCACGAATATTAACAGTAAACTATTAATTTCCAAATTCGATTTTAGTTTTAATTGTATTAATTAACTAGCGACCCGCCCCGGCTTCGCACGGATGCAAATCAGTATAATGCTGATACTAAATACTGCAGCGTTTGCAATGTAAGCCCTAATAATTTCTTAATTTACGACATCATATTAAAAACCTCTAAATTATCAGTGTTACTCTACTATATTGTGAATGTATTATACATGAAAACCTTCCTTTGAATCACTCTATCTATTAAAACAACCGCATCAAAATCCGTTGCGTAGTTTTAAAGATTCAAGCATATATAGGGACAAACATAAAAAAAGCGGTACTGTTTTATACTATGTAAGGATTAGGATAAGGATAAGGATAGTTAGCTCTCAGGTCTACAAAATAACTTATTAAGTAGAGATGGTTTTAAATATACACCGGGATACCGTAATGTTCATATTCTATGAGAAATTACTTGATTGTCCGCTTTCCTTTGCATAGAGTGATAAAACATTGAATATGAAATATAGAAGGACCGACAACGGTCTGACGTTGTACGCAACTAGACAAGGGGAATATACGAAGCCTTATGTGGCTTAGTTTTATTTTATTTTGAGCAACATTACATAAATAAGTACGACTTTAATAAATTAGTATTTTATCTCTTTTTTATGTCTAAAAACATTTAAACAGTCTTTATTTTTATGTTAATTTGTGTGACTAAGTAGCTTTAGTTTGTTTGCGAGTATCTATTGGGAGATAAACTTCATAAAGTAGTGATAATTGTGACGATTTTATACTTCGAAGATATTAAAAGATGTGTCTTTCATTTACCTTCATCTATCATAATCATAATTTATATGAAAAAATAATGAACACCTTAAATATATTTAGAAGTCTGCAAACAATTACATAACGTAGCTGACCCGGGCTTTTATGACGCTCATTATTTCGTCGAACAAAAGGTCCATTGGGCCGCCTAATACAATATTAACATCAGCAAAAGTAAGAAAAGCTGCGACGTTACTTCTAACGTCATTATCGTGGCATTTATTTGATTGCTTTCAGATAACGCGAGCAAAGCTTGGAGCTATTGGCCTCAGATTTCTCTGGGGATTCTTATACAAATGCCGACGTTTCAGTTGAACCGTTGTGATCCGCAAATAAGACTTTTTAAGTCAACATTCATATTAAATGCAATAATGGTTTGGACGAATAATTATTCCCTTCGGTTTGAGAAGGACCTTAAAAGATTACGAAACGGAATGAATAACTTAACATTGGACATGAAAATGTTTTCTTTTTATTTCTTACGGTGAAGGAAAACATCGTGAGGTAACCTGCACAAATCGACGAAGAAATTTAAAGATACAAGTCACTTCTTAGGGGTTAGGATCTAGGACCCTCGGTGATGAGTTGGTGACGTATAGTATGTTGGTAATGCTGAGTTTTAATTATTTCTTAAATTCCCTTCAGTTGTTCTTTTGTTTTAAAGCCATCAGACACTAATTTTAATTTGTTATTTCTACTTGCTTTAAAATTATAATTACCTCTAACATTATCATTATTGTACATGGTTTCTCATTAAATTTACTCTGAAACTAATATTGTTACATTTTGATAGTTGAATAATATATTTCAATACAAGCTACTAAATAGAACCTATGAATAATTAATACACTAGTTATCAAATAATTACGGTAATATCACGGCCATATAATTGAAATTGATTTAGCTATTACTATTATTAAACAAATTACTAAATCGTCATCATCATCATCATCAGCTCACTATATGTCCCCACTGGGCTCGGAGGGTGACTAGGACGTCAACTACGCTGGCCCAGTCCGGACTGGTTGACTTCACACATCTTTGAATTTCTTAACAGATATGATGTTGAGGTTTCTTCGTCATCACGATGTTTTCACCGTATGACCGTCGAATAAATGTACATATGAAATTCTAAAAAGTTAGTTTAATATTATAGAGATAAATGTGTGCCACATAATGTTTTCTAACTCAGGCTTGTATTAAGATTGATGTGAACAAGTTTCTTACATACCTTATGATTATGTGTTATGACCTTTTCATATTAACTGTTACTCTTGGGAAATCGACAGAGAAACTATGTGAAATACATTTTTTCATCGATAATAGAGATGCTATCTATACTAATATTATAAAGAGAGAAAACTTTGTATTTTTGTATATATTGAAATAAGTCAAAAACTACTGGGCCGATTTTAAAAATTCTTTCAATGTTAGAAAGCTACGTTATCCCCGAGTAACATAGGCTATATTTTACTTCCGCGCGGACGAAGACGCGTACAACAGCTAGCATTAAATATATTTATTTATTGCACCTACTTAATTTTAAAAGCAATTAATATAAGATACAGTTTTATCGAGATTGCTATTAAATTGATCAACAAAGGATTCGGATATAACTGAAAATAACAAATTGAACGCTTTAACCATAACATGAACACTTTGAAATCTATACAAAGGTTATAAAGTGGAAAGATTTGTATTTTTGTATGTATTGAAATAACTCAAAAACTGCTGTTCAGATTTCACCATTAGAAAGCTACATTATCTCCGAGTAACATCGACCATATTTCATAATTTCGCGCGGACAAAGTTGCGAGCAACAGCTAGCCAAGTTGCAATAAAATGCTAAAGCCGAATCACGTTCAAACGATTCCTCGTACACTTTACCCAGTCCCGAATAACAATAGCACGTAATTTATTATAAGTTCGAAAATACACTGCTGCGTGCAGTCGCATTGCAATTGTGAGCGTAGTTCGAAACGCTCAATGGATTTGTCCTCCCAGTTGTTAATTTATAGCTCAGCTCGAGAAGAGGGCGTTGAATAACAGCATCCTATACAATACATGTCGTGGAAATTTACATTTCGAAGAGAATTCGTAGCGTTTTTCCGAACGACGTTTTTCGTTTCCGATTATTCTATTTTTCTCGATATATTTGTTCACAATAAGTTAATGTCTAAATAGCTATTCGTTGTTCTTCTATTGTTATAAAATTAGTATAGTAATATAAAAAATTATGGGGATAATTTAATAAACATAAGAGTGACAGCTTCAAAACTTTGACTCTTAAATAAACCCGTTGGCCTTTCATTGTCAACTATTTTTTTAAACCCACGCGTAGCATGTTTAATTTTATATTTAACATGAACGACCTAATTTACTTACATCATTTTACTGAGGTTAACTTTATTACTAAAAATACAAAAGTGAGAAAATGTTAGTAATTTATTATAATAACCTTAGTACAAATATAAGGTGGCTAGAAACAATTAAATTTGGAATTGGTTCATAAAGTCATAACGTTTTCTCCGAGCGATGTCGGGGTTCGCGTGCTTGCGTTAATTTGTGTTGGCGCGTTATCGCTAAGGCTAATTTTCAGTGTAATGCCACTTCCGACATGAAAACTGCTCCGAACTCATTGTTCGCAACACAACGCACCTCTTTAAACTATTGTGAGAGCCATCACCTTAATAGGAAGTCAGGTATTTCCGTGTTGTGAACGAAAATTATCCAACAAACGATTGGTCATGTTGGTATGTTTTAATTCAAATCTACAAATCGCTGTGAATCGATTAATTAATTACTTATACATTTTTATAATATGTCTAGTCCGTCAATATATAATCTGTAGAAATTCACAGTTATTCAGTAATGTAGTAGGGTTTTTAAATTAGTTTAACGCGTTATACGTGAAAATAAGTTATTTCAAAGAGGATTCCTTACTTGCAGCGAGTTCAGCAAAGCGCTGTCTATAATGGAATAACTTCAGACATTCCTCGAATAGTACCGGCAATATCGTGATGTTATTATGTCCTGCCCTTTTTCAACTTGCACAATAATTCACGTCGGCCTCCATAAACGGCGAATGCCTCGGAGGCCGCTAAGAAAATATGGAAAGCAATAAAAATGTCAAGTCAGGTCATCAGAATGGAAAGCCGGGGGCGTTTTGTCGCCAGATGTGTCGCGGAATCAATGAATAACTGCTTTCTTTCGTGTCCCACATCGGTGATATGTCAGGATGCGCCGACACTCCGGAGAACAAACTTTGCACAACTATAATAATGGCAACCGTTATGTTTGTTGAACGGACTATATCTGATAAACGCACCTGCTCAATGTGACAAATGATACATTGTAGGAACAAATGCATTGGACTTGCGCTCTAATATCTTTCTTTTACATGTCCAATAATTAAAATAGGTACGAATAAGGCTTAAGTATATCGTTTAAAACACTTTACTGTAACTTGTAAAGTTGTTTTTGGTAGAAATCTTAGTACATATCTGTCAAATGAATTTATTTCTTACAAAATATAAAACAAAATTTAAATCACTTCAATCAAAATGTTTTCGACGTTGTTTTGTAATAAATTAATATTTAATTGTTGGTTCAACGTTATTAAGAATTTAATATTGACGTACACAAACTTCATTATTTACGTCACAAAGCGTAACTCTCTGTAAACAACTGTCAAACAATGTGACGGTTACTCGAACAAAATACAATTTGTCATGATTGATCAAAAGAAGTGGAAACAAAGATGTTGGGGTAGCCCGCTCATTCTTTTACAACTTCTGTACTTCGGCTTACTTCGATAAGTTTTAATTTTGACAGTAACATGACCGTTCTTTACTTTACTTTACGTTCAGTATTATTCGCTACGGATGTTTAAATTTAGGCCATCAAAATTGTCTCAGCAGTTTCAATCTAGCTTAATAGTTTTAGGAGGTTTTGTTTTTTAACATTGTAATTTATATTCATATTACAGTAAGGTGAACGTTTACCGAATAATTAGTACTGACAATATTTTATACGTGTAACATTGTGCGAAGCTATATCTGTTATTTCAAAGGATAAGAACATTTTAGGAAATTAATTTTTGATATTGGAATACGCGTCGAGCATACATAAGTAGAAGAGAAGCTTGTAAAACAGTCACAATATTTTTTTTTCTGGAGAAACTCGGTTTGGGGAATAAACAGAGCGATAAATATTCATGAGAGCAGTAAGCCTTCTTGTCATAGGCCTTGAGGGTCTGATGGATGGCGTGTCAGAGTTTGCTGCCCTTGCTTTTCTTATACCAAGAAAAAATGGCAATTTCAAGCTCAGATAAAACAATTTAATTTATTAAGACTGAAGAAAATAAAGATAAAATCATTATCTATTGTATAATTTCGAAGTAGTACGAGTACTTCGATTCATTGGTATTGATTACATGTATAAGCACAAACATGCACGAGTAACTCTGCAGCTTTACTCCGTAGGTCGATACTATCCTTGAAGAAAAATCATCTATAAAAAATATGACTTCAATTAAACCGTATGTTACATATGTTTTGTTGGTTCGGTATTTTTTATTTAACAAATCTTAGGAACACCCAAAATTGTATACCCAAATCTGCTTATGTTGACTTTGATACCAATTGGTTTTGTTAAAAAGCTCTCAGAAAGCTCCATCTTTGCCCGGAAAGATGCGGCGAAGTTCTTTTATCAAGTAAGTAGATCAGATGGTTTACACGATAACACACTTCACAGTGAAATAAAAGTTTATTCGATGTCGAGTAAGCGTCGAGAGATTTCCAACAAAATTTTCCGCAAACCTCTTACATACGGTCCTGACGGAAACGAGCATATCTTGATATTTTCCCCAGAGATACAACCGGCTATGGAACCATTATTAGGTTACTTCGGTACCACTGTTTCATTTAAAAACCGTGAATATTTATTTTAAGCAAAGCAATTAGATATTATAAGAGTCAAGCCACATCAGTGTTGTTATAACTCCGTGTGGCAACGCATTGCGTCATATCATCGTTCAATCTTTGCTTGATAAACAGTTCATTTTTATACTACAAAATACTGAACACATATAACTGTAATATTATTTTTGAAATGGAACAAAAATAGTAACGCTTAACTGAAATTAGACTATCAAAAATAAACTCAGATGCTACATATTTTCTAATAAATTGAATAAGAAAATAAACTGTTTTTCCTAAGGCGCTTATTCAAACATACGGAATGAATCCAATCTGTGTAACAACGTAGGAAATATCCTGCGTAAGGAGAATCATAGCAATTTTACTAATAGGGTCACGTTTTGACAAGGTCGTGCAAAGAAAAATAGATTTCATCAGATTTTAAGAAAGTCAATATGGCTTCTGTTTTTTTAACAGACATTATATTTTGATAATATAATCTAATTGCTTATAAACGTTGATTCTTTGCGATTGAGATGAAGCAAACATCTTTAAATTCATTGTTCGATAAAACATCGTTGTTACCACCTACTGTGGTGATCCTTAACTCTCGGCCACCCGTGGTGTAAAAGTTAGCGGTTAGTCAACTAAAATAAATAAACATGGGAGATAAAAAAATAGGAAAAAAGTCGAGATCATTCTTTGTTGAGAAAAATATTAAATACTAGCTGTTATTCCCGACTTCCTCCGCGTGGAATTACAAAAAATAGCCAATCTTACACAGAGTAGATTTCTAATGGTGAAATCGACCCAGTAGTTCTCGAGTTATTTCAATACATACAAAAATACAACGTTTTCCTCTTCATAACATTAGTATAAATAATCTTATTTCAAAAACGATGGCTTTAGAAATAAGTTTTAAAGAGGCCTTAGCTGATTTCATGATAGCAATAGTTCATCACTTAATCAAGGTTTAGGTAACTGGTTCTTACTTTTCGTTTGTTCGTTTAATTCGGTACTCGTATCTTCAGACAGGTCAGTACGTACACAATTATGTCGTGTTTACTTATGTCTTGTACAGACTCAGACGGCACAGTCAAAGGATTAGACAACTGTAGTGAAACCTGATGAAGCCTTTACAAATGGGGTGACATGTGTCATAATTATACTGCAAGATATTTGTGTACACAAATGAAATTAAATAGACTCTTTACTGTTTCGAAATTGTTCGTAAAGCGTAAGAATGAATCTGTGACTTTAAAAATCAAAATATTTTTAGAAGAGATTTCAGAAAAAAAAAAGAAGCAGACGATTACTCAGTTTATTATTTTTCTTAGATTGTTAATTCTAGATTCCATGCATTACAAAAATGGAAAAAAATTATCTATAGGTACCCAGGTACTTAATTTTAGAGGTGCAAGATAGAAATTCAAATAATACTGGCCATATGGAATACTATGACTTCTAAATTAAAGAATAATCCTGCACGTCGATCTAAATAGAACTTCATGAACATATGTGCGCGAAGAAAAAGAAAATAACAGTCCCCATAAACAGGTCAATACGTAAGTCTATAAGCTCCCGTAATATAGTTCTTGTACACCCGGCCATTAGTCTTTATTTTGTACGCAGCAAATATGTGAGAGTGCGAAAGAAACTACAATGTACGATGTAATGAAATAAGAATTGTACAACATCGCCGAGAATATTGAAATAGACGAGACTCGGGTTCGTATAATATAAAAACAATAATCAACAACCATTTCCAAAAATGTTTATTTTGTTACTTAACTACAACAAACCTTAAAAAAGTAATCATTATCCGCGTTGCGGTTTAAGAAAAAACGTTTGTATCAGATTGAAAGAAATAAATTGATTTGATAAAAAGAGGTATTTTTACAATGTCATTTGTGCCTTGAGGCCTTTTTACTAATAAACGTGACGTTCAATTCACTCGGACCTGTTTGTCAGTTGACATTGAGACTCCAAGAGCGATGGACTTCAATAACAAAGTTGCTATTATAACCGGTGCGAGCGCCGGCATTGGTGCGGATACAGCTATCGCGTTAGCAAAACATTGCGCTAAAGTTGTTCTGGTTGGAAGAAATGAAGAAGCCTTGAATACAAATGCAAGCAAATGTGAAAAATTTAAAGGAATTAAACCTTTAATTATCAAAGCGGAGCTAACCAACGATGAAGATGTGAAGAGAGTAATATCAACGACTATAGAACATTTCGGACGGATAGATATTCTAATTAACAACGCAGGTGTTGGATTTTGTGGAAGTATCCGAGATGGAATAGAGCCGTTTGACCGCGCTATTACTACTAATGTACGTCCTGCATACTTACTTACTAGCCTTGCAACACCATATCTTGTACAATCTAAAGGAAACATCGTTAACGTGTCCAGTATAGCAGCGTTTAAACCAATTAAGGACGTGGATTTCTTGCCCTACTGCATGTCGAAGGCAGCGCTCGATCAATTTACGAGATGTCTCGCTTTGGAACTCGGGAAAGATGGTGTTCGTGTGAACTCAGTCAACCCTGGCGGTACGAAGACCAACTTTGTAGAAGCTTGTGGTATTAGTAAAGAGGAAAAGGAAGAATTATATAGAGTTCGCGAACAGAATTATCCGCTTCGAAAGATGGCTAAAAGTGAAGAGGTAGCTGATCTTATATTATATTTAGCCAGTGACCGTGCGTCGAGTATAACGGGTTCAACATTCGTTATCGACAACGGTGAAATGTTAATTTGATTATATACCACTTGATAACTTATTACATGTTATCTTACTTTGTGGATGTGTAAACATACTTTATCACAAGTAATTACTATTACTTTACATCCATACCATACGTACCAATGACGGAAAATGAAAAATAAATAAGTTAATACGAACGAAATTATTTTAATTAAATTATTTGTTTTGCAGACATTTTTTTTTAAATAAATTATGGTGGCAAAGATAAAGAGCCTTGCATAATAAAATGGCAAAGTCGGAGATATGTTTATATATTTTTTTTTATTTCAATTCAATATTTATAATATTAATTTAATATTTTATATGTTATATTGGAATAATGTCCATTGTTTACGCAGCGTGTGAGTCGTATGGAACGTGCGAGCGCGCGCCCTCAGGGGATTTGAGGTCTGCAGATTTTTCAATTTTTATTTGCTTTAGTAAGTGCTGACTCTGACACCGTATACGAAGGCAACGGTACCCTGGCTATTATTTCTTTACTCTTTTGTGAACATGTAATGTTATTTTTTTATTATTTAAAATATTGTAGCTTACTTGTAAAATTTGGAATAAATATTACTAAATTGTTTCTAATAATCTGCTCTTCTAACGGAACTTGTGTTAAATTGTAAAATTTCTCAATCATTCGAAATCTATTACTTAAAACTCGATATTATGTTTGTTTACAGCATGTGTCAATACTCAATTGCATATTTCTAAGTTTGAACAATTTTATTTCTTCCAAATTGACTCTTTATTAAAGAGTACTAGAACCAAACAGTCGTGTTTACCTTCAACTCATGTTTATGTTCAAACTAAAAACAGTATTTGAATACAATTTGTAGAGTTTAACGAGAACTTGAAACATTTTGTATATTCAAAGTGCATCAGTTTGTTTTTCCACACTTAGTTTAAATCATTTTTTATCATGAAATTGTCAAGTATCAAAATGTATCAAATATACTATGGAGGGTTGACAAACCGTTAATCTTTATCTAATTAGGTTTTAATTAACTAACCTAACCATAGGACAATTCTAATGTAAATAAGATTCAGGACAGAATTATTGCGCCTTTAATTTCATATCTCACTCGCAATAGCTGCCTTTATAATATTCTCTTCTTTTTACGAAGTAATAGAAAAACCCATTGCCAAAACGACTTGAATAATTCCATTAAAAATCACCTGTTAGCCGAAATACGGTGTTTAAATGATTATGAGAACGTAAAATAAAACATGATGAAGTATGTAATTTAGGTACATGCGAAATGTCATGCAACATTTTGTTCAACCGCCCAGTTTAACGGGCATTTGATGTAAATGTAATAAAGCAAATGGCCCCATCTTCAGAGGCATTCGTGCACGCCGGTAGTCGAGACCCCACTGAAAAATATTATAATACTTAATAACATTAGCACGGCTCTTGTGGCTGTGGAACTTACTCACCGGCATACATACACGCTACAATATACCATTTTATCATATTAAGGACTCATTACGGTGATTATATTTGCATAAATACGCAACGTGTCGTTAAGTAATTATTTTAATTAAAGCACATTAAAATATGGCGCCTTTTCTATATCATTTTAATCACGTCAAAGCATTCTGTGCCGCTTGTACGTAAGTTAACTTTATAAAATATTCACGTGCGAATATTTCTTGTAAAAAATATATTAAGCAGTAATTTATTATATGTTTAGACACGAAAAAATTAACTTTATACTTTTCAACATATATTTTAACTTAGCATATTCTTTGCGTATTTTACTTTGTAGTATTTGATATGTATTTTCTTCTATTTCGCGAAAACCCTCTCCTTCAATGTAAAATACAGATAAAATCGATAGCTAATGTGATATGAATAAAATATTAAGCACGTCATTGAACATTCAGCGTACAAAGAAAGGGTTTTTGTGAAAATAAACAAAAAGCCTCTTACCGCGTCTGAGTATTTAGCTGTTCGTTGGAAAAAATAAAAGAACAAGAGAACTGGCGGTTTTAAGAAGGCGCTTACGAGAAAAGTTATGGGAGCCACTGACCACTTCATTTCAAGTATGTCCGACGTTGAGAAGAACAAAAGTTAATAAGTACTGTGCAAATAAAGAAAAATAAATCCATCTAAGTTTCTATAATAGATTTGTCTGTTAGTTAATTATTAAAGCCTATTTTTACTGAGATTTAATCACTGTCCAGCTTACAGTAAAGTTAGAGACAATAGTTAATAATATAGGGACATACAAAATCAAATTGTAGATTGAGGATTATATTGAATCTAACAGACATTTGAAATTAAATCAGAGTCCATTTTGTTGGATATTATAGAAGATCGACGTCCTCATATTATTAGACGGCCGCAAGAAGGGTCTATGTAGAAAAAAGTGTTGAAATCCTCAAGCAAACTGTCAAGACGCGATCGGCAATAATTAGTTGGAGTGTTGAGTGAGGAGGAAGCTTAAGATTGATGGCGTGGGCACAAAGGTCTGTCGGTGATAAATTGCCCGATATTAGGTCATGATTCGGGGCGGGTATTTGCCTATCGGCTCCTTTCGTTTTCACTATCAGTCTAGCATTTTTTGCGGGCGGAGCCGCCTATAGAGTTCAAAGCGAATACGGAATGTAATCTATCATGATGGTAAAATAGACCTCGACTTAACTAATTCGTTTTGAGCTACATATCAAAAAGGGATTTACTAATACCAAAATGATTCTGATTTGAAATTTAGTAAAGATTATTTACTTGCTTAACTTAGAAAATATTATTCAAGTAGCTTTCTACTCTTTTTACTATACCGATATTGTTCAAATACATTTAGTCAGATTGATAATTTATAAATGATTTTCTCATAATCAACCAATGAGTTAGATCTTGTCATTTAGGTTATTTATAACTGTACTAGCTGTTGTGCGCGACTCCGTCCGCGTGGAATTAAATAATATAGCCTATGATACTCGGGAATAATGTAGCTTTCTAATTGTGAAAGAATTTTTAGAATTGGCCCTGTAGTTCTTGAGTTATTTCAATACAAACAAAAATACATAAATGCAAAGTTTCTCTCTTTATAATATTATTATAGATTAGTCATGTTAATGCATATATTTCATTTAACGTAACTCCTCTTCGAAGTAATAGCAACTAGGTAACGTTGCGACACTTCCGAACCACCTGATTTGCATAATAACCGTACCACGCGCTACGTGCTCCTTCAAGCCCAATTTGAACTTTAACTTTATCGCCACAAGGTCGTTATTATGTTAAATTGTACAGGAAATAGCAATGTACGCTCTATCAATTCTCGTATGCAGATTCAAAGACATCTGAATATATTACTTAACAAGAAATGTTTATCGAGAATAACTATGATATATATTTATCATACAATTGACTATTTTGATCAAGACAATAGAGCTAGGGGACAGTTTTATTTTAAGTAACAAATCAAAATTAAATTAGAATAGGTTCTAAAACTTAGATCAAAATAATGTTGCAGATTTGCTTCATTCATCACACTCAATACGATGTTTTCAAATATAAATTTGTAAGCAGACAATTCTATAGACAATACAAATCAATGCTTTAGCTTAAATATAACATAACAAAATATTAAAATAACAATTTAAAAACTGTATTTCAGGAAACTACAACATTTCACAACTATTTTATTGAACGTAGAATTTTATAAAAGCCATCAATGTGGCGTAATTAAAAACGCTGCAAGCAACGGAAAACGATGAATATGAATAAGCAATTAGTGAGGCAAGCGACAAAGGATATTACCTGAGTAAATGAAATAGTCGGTACTTTCCTCTGAGACCTGGTATATGCCATCTAAAACTCCATTAGGCCATCACAAGGCGGCTCGATAACTACAAACAATGTCCGAAATTTCAATTCCTTGTGACACAGTTTGTGTTTCATCAGGATCTGTGGTTGAATAGTATAGCCAAGAGAGGAAACGTAAACTATGATTATATACAAACAACATACGTAGGAGTACTTCTATAATGTTTAGTTTGGCTTTTATGTTAGTCTTGTAATTGCCACTATCGGGCACTTAAATTAAATGGTAACTCTGTCCGGTACATATTTATTGGTTCGTTGATAAAGGTCATAATTTTATAAAATTCTGGTAATTTCTCTTAATTCAAAGTAATTGGATTGATGGAACGGCTCTCGCAAATCTGTCAAGCGGATGTAATGAACGGGCCGACAAAATGATTTTTTGTTCACGGAACTACTTTTCCGTCTTTGTTACGCTAATATCGTGTTAAGGAAAGTAAACTATCTCCTCATAAGAAGTTAATAAAAGGAGTAGAGTAGGGTAGAGTGGAATAGAGCGAAAAAGAGTGTATATTAGATGATACATTACAACTCGTTACTATAATTTTGCTTTTATATATTTTTGATCGACTCTGTTATTTTTATCAATTCTTATATTCAAAGTATCCTAATATTGATCTGTACAAAGCGGAGCGTAAACTTGGTTATTATTTCTAAAAGAATTTCGTATAAAATTACGATTGAAACATAGGCGGGGCAAAGGAAATATCTTTTCTTTCGATTACTTTCATCTCTATAAAGAATATTTGAATAATTGGTCCGCAAGGAAGGAAGCAATAAGCGATTCACATGTACATTGTATATTCTATCTGCAAAGGAATTTCGACTATCTTTTTTATTTGAATTTTAAATGACAGGATCTCAGGTACACTTATTACCTTCTTGATTAGTCGCCATAAATTAGGTTCTACACTTGTGTTTGTCAGGATTTACATGGACAATTTTCATCATTACTCTACTCCTGCGTGATTTATTAGTACAATTAAAGCTATTTATCTAGTCCTTTTCTTAATAGTTAAAGATTTTTCTATCTACATTATTTGGGCTGACGTATCAACATAGTGACTTACATAATAAATGAAGGTGCCGTGCCAAAAACGGAAGTAATGGTCTCTACTCAAACCAACACGAAAAAATACTCACGGCCACCATTAATTTTCATTTTCTCCTATGTCCAAAGACTGCAGTCTTAAGAAAAATAAGTGGGATCTAAAGAGACTTATTTGGTTAGTGCCGCACTTTACGTATGTACTGGGCTTTTACGTCTCAGTAGTGATTAAGTTGCTTTTCTAGGTTACTTAAAATATGACTTGTGGGTTATGGAAAAAATCATAAAGAGCATCATATTTTTTTACGTTTCTTCAGTAGTGACACAGATGTTTATTTAATCAATGCTAATATTATAAAACGAGAAACTTTGTATTTTTATATTTTTGTATGTATTAAAATAACTCTACTAACTCTACTAACTAACTAAGAACGGCTGGCCCGATTTAAAAAATATTTCACCATTAAAAAGCTATTATACATTAACCCCGAGTAACATAGGCTATATTATTTAATTGCACTTGGACGAAGTCGCGCACAACATCTAA
>QDHC01006236.1:1141252-1169034 GCA_013186455.1 Papilio dardanus tibullus
TTATACCAGGAATAATATTTAGCAGCAACTTTACACGCAAATAGTTTGTTTCATATTGATGTTACTAGCCGTTTACACATAACTCTCCAGAGACCAAGACCATTAAGACCTAGGACTATGCGTGTCAATTAATGTAAAAATCAAGAAATCTATATTTAAGATATTAATTTTGTTATTTTAAGAATATTTGTGGGAATGACTTCAAACACCGCATTGCACCATCTCCGGGGCCATGTTAGTGTAATTAGTAAAGCGGTTTAGTGCTCGCGCCACGGAAATCCGGAGTATTATCTAAATATTATTTTATAAACCGTAAATTAATTACTTGGTATTTTATAGAATACTAGCTGTTGTACGCGACTTCGTCTGCGTGGAATTAAATAATATAGCCTATGTTACTCGGGGATAATGTAGCTTTCTAATGGTAAAAGAATTTTTGAAATCGACCCAGTAGTTCTTGACTTATTTCATATACAAAAATAAAAAAATTCAAAAATACAAAGTTACTCTCTTTATAATATGAGTATAGATCTACGGTGTTTGAAAACCACTAAAACCCATTAGCAAATGTATCCTTTGAAATTTATCTTCACAATAAGCATGCATAACCGACCAGGATTGGTTGATTCTTTCAAGGTATCAAGTCACTATAATGTTAGGCCCTTCGTACATGCAGCTTCGCAAATCTATAATAGTCTAAGCAATATACGCAATACGATCTTGTAAGAGGATCATACAAGGGCAGGTACTTATAACCGAAACAAAATGAGAATGTAGTCTACACTAATATTATAAAGAGAATAAACTTTTAATATTTGCATGTATTGAGATAAAAAAAATGTTTCGACCCACGATGGGCTCCATTTTCCGCAACTCCACGACTAGGGCGTATTTTGCTTGAATACACATTTCTTTGAATTTCTTCAATTGTATTGAAATAACTTACGGTCCTATAGGGACCGATTACAAAAATTCTTTCAACTATAGAAAGCTACTTTATCCCGGGGTAACAGGATATATTTTTTTAATTCCACGCCAACGAAATCACTAACAACAGCTAGTTTAAACACAAGGCTTACAGACTAGATAAGATGTACCTGGCCTCGTGTACTATGAGCTTTAGTCAACTAGTAAAAAATATTCTCAAAATTGTATTAATAATAAAAATAACGCTAAAATTTCAGCTAAAGTCTTCACTAGTAAATGGCTGCACACACGTTATTAAGATCCTTTAACGGTACCAATAATTTACTACCAATATTTACTAATAATAATGTCTCACGGAAGTTTAAGCAGTTAAATAAACTCTTTAACTTTTATAAATAGTTAAAAACGTTGCACTGGTATCTTTGTTTGCTATTTAAATGAAAATAGCAACGAACAAAGCGCCTCTAATTTGTTGTAATCAGCTTCCGAGAATTTAATTAAAGGGAATCAATGATTGCTTCCACCAATTAACGTAACTACAGTGCACGTAATGGCATACTTAATAGACTTAAATGCATTAAATGCTTCTTTCATTATAACACTTTCTGTATGTTAACCTTTTTTCAAAGTTAAAAATACATATTATAATGTCGTTGTAAAAACAAAAATATCAATATACATCATTTCCGAAACTTTAAAGGGTTAGGTAGAGTCTTCTATCACTTTCAATTGGCGCAGTCCCGATATAAGTTTCTTCTAGATTCACACATCTAGGGATGCTCGTCAGTTACTATAGCTGACAATAAAAATAAAGATGGTAAGGTCTTCGGCGCAAAAATGTGGTGTGGGATTTTTACGCAAGGCAAACGCAACTATAGTTTTGTAATATGAAGACAAATTAATCTATACTAATATTATAAAGAGAGGAACTTTGTATTTTTGTATGTATTGAAATAACTCAAGAACTAGTGGGCCGATTTCAAAAATTCTTTCACTCATAGAAAGCTACATTATCCCCGAGTCACATAGGCTATATTGCTTAATTCTTCGCTGACGAAGTCACGAGCAACAGCTAGTTATTTTTAAAGAGGAGATTTGTGCGTTTCTTTTGGTTTTTTTTCGGCTTAATATAGTTAATTGTGTTAATCATAATTAATTATAATTATGTTTATAATAAAGCTTAGTGTTCTCTTTTTATGGCGTTGCTGAAATGTAATACCGTTCTCACTAGCTAATAGCATTTTAATAGCAGCTCCAACCCCTTTAATGTGAAAATGCTACTTTAATGGTCTTTGATATGACGTCATTGCAGGTACTCATTTACGTAAAGCTACAAACTTTTTAGTCGTTAATGTTATTAAAATTAGTACTTATTTTATGCATTATTGTATTGTAATGAGGGAAAGAAGGATGGATTTGTCTGTTTACCGGAGTTCATTTTTTTACCATTTTTGTTACTTTTTAGTCGCAAATATTCTTACACAAACCAACGATAAACAAAATTATAAATGCTCGTCAACGTTCTTCAAAAAAGTCCCCATCAAAAGCGTGTGTGTTAGAAAAAAACAACAAAGTATCTAACAATAAAAATATCAATTCTAAATTAATTTGTAACAATGCCAACACCTCAATTTAGGATTCCATTTTATTTCCCCTGCATACATATGTATGAAAATTACCCGTAAATTTTGGGGTAAAAATAAATAAACAGGTGCGCACACCTTGGCGTTTTGATTGTTGAATTATTCATGACGTCTCACGCGAGCCCCACTGGTGAGGCTGCAGGCGTCGAAGGAACTTTTAAATCATTTTGCTTTATCACTGCGATGTCAAACTCTCGTAAAACTGTCAAATTCCCAAAGAATTTCCTACCACGCATAGCCACGCTGTGGAACGGTTTGTCCTTGGTGGTAGTTCCAAACCAGTACGACTTAGGGTCCTTCAAGAAGCGAGCCTTTCCCTTTTTAAAAGACCCTCGACGAGCTCGCAGTTCCTCTAGTGTTGCGAATGTCCATGGACGTCGTTGAATACGTTGGTGTTCCCGAAGCTCGTTTACCCCTTCCTCTTATAAAAAAAAAACTTTCGAAGTATCACATAATGTGTACAAAATCATATCACGCGTACGCATGTAGCTTTAACCCTGCATTTTCACTGGAGATAAACCCCTAAAATATTATGTTATACCAGTTTTTTCAACGAGAATAAAATGGATAATAATGTTGTAATAGTTTTTAGAATTAGACACCTACGCATATAATGTTCAATTTAAAACGTAATTATTTAATTAGAACTATTAACTGCTCACCTAAAACGAGTAACAGTGGTGATAGTTACGGTGGTAAATTGTTAGTAGTCCAGTAGTAGACATATTAGTCCATTTTCCCTTCCTATTCTTTTCTTATAAGCAAATAACGGGAAGTGGATATGGCGGAGGAGGGGACGTATAGGAAGAGGCATTATCCTCTTGCCATCCGTCCCCTCCTCCGTAGATTAAGGGTAGACAACGCATCTGCAATTAAAAATGTCTATGGGCAGTGGCCGCTTCGCTATTTCAGCGAATCCAGGTGGCCGCTTGCTCGTTTGCCTCTTTATAATATAAAAAAACTATATTATTTTTATTCACTGCTGTGCATATTAGTAGAATATAAATGCACTCTACAGAAAACATAATGCTATTTGAAATAGAAGAAACCTCTTAGTTACCTTAATTAATGTGAAGATGTAAATACTACTTAAGCTGTTCCACTTTCTTTGAACTAAATGAATTAAATGAAGGTGAACATATTGCTGTTTTAGCGTCCCAGACTATTGAAATAATATCGTATATTACTGTAAAACACATCTTCCCTTCATATGGATTTTTATTACACCTTGGCTTCATTAGACCGAGTTCGCGATAAAAACGGAGTTATTCCTTCTGATTAAGTCCGTGTTTGTCGCAAACTCTGTCTAATGAATGGCATTATTGTCCCTCATGACATTAGTACAAAAACTTTCCGACTGTTTTAGTACAACTTTAATGTATTGGAATTAAAAAAAAATGTTTGCAAACTTTTTACACTACACTACAATTTTGACATATTTTGACAAATTATTGATTTATCAGTCAGTCAAAGTCATTTTGATAATCATAATAACAACAAAAATGGCAACAGTTAACGAGTTTTTACCAACTGAATTTGATTATTATGGAGAATTAAGTATTCGTTCGAGACTTGCTGAGGCCAGACGATTCAGCCGCTTCCATGCGGTGGTCCTCCTTCAGCGAATAGTCAGGGGACATTTAATAAGAAAACATTTTGCATGGCTATCGAAAAATGCCCTCACAATACAATGCGCCTTTCGAATGCATCTCGCTCGTAAAGCTTACAGAAGAGCTTTGATACAAGCGGTACGGAACAAACATAATAAGCGATATAACCAGGCAGCAACAAAGATACAGGTATATATATTTGATAGAAAGTACTTCATCCTTATACATAGTAGCTAATTATTTATAAACATTTTAATCAAATTTTGAATCTACATTTACACACAAAACGTCATGAACATGAGATTTGTAAAATATTGTTTATCTTATTTAAATCACATATGGAGATAGTCATGACTCTTTTTATTCTAATGTAGTTCACCAGCAAATGTGTTAACTTTCAGGCCTTATGGCGAGGCCATTATTCAAGAAATAATAAATTCTGTTACTATTCTTATCGACGATGGTTGCATGAAGTGACTGAACGCGGTAAAAGACGGGCAGCCGAAGCCGTCGAATTCGGCATCAGAACCAAGGTCGATGACCTCAAAATGTTGGAAGATGAAGCGAGAAAATGGCTCGCTTTCGTCGTCTTCAAGTTACATCACCTACTCAGGACGTACGTCCGGGCTGGCATATATTCTAAAACTGGCACAAGCGAGCTGTCGGAGTTTGAAAAGCTTTTAAATTCAATACGTTACACGGACTATATGAAAC
The DNA here is from genome assembly GCA_013186455.1 of Papilio dardanus tibullus. NCBI lineage: Eukaryota > Metazoa > Arthropoda > Insecta > Lepidoptera > Papilionidae > Papilio > Papilio dardanus. The sequence continues at coordinate 1,146,147 of QDHC01006236.1, forward strand.
GTTTGAAAAAGAAATATGACGAGTTCGTGCGGAAATATCGGCCTCGTTTCTCCAACAAAAGATTGTTTCCAATCATAGGTAACGGTGAAGATTATTGGTACCTGTCTCTACCTGAGATGTATGAACTGACAGCGCCGCCGCCGGACGTTGAAGACACGCGCCATTTAAACGAACATCATGGTCCGATACATAAAAAACCGTTTCTATGGAGAAAAATTACACGAACAAGGCTCGCTGAAGGTAGAGGTCCGTTTATTGCCACAAGAATTCCTTCAAAGGAAACTTTAAAAAGTGAGCCAAGCGATCCACGTTTCGATCTCTACGTCCAACACTACAAGCCACAACCGCATCTTTTTGATTATGTTGATTATCATATAAACATCGTGTTATTAAAAAAACACAAGATTCAAAAAATGTAAGACGCAAAACGGTATACGAAAAATATCCTTACATCTGGGTGTTATGAAGGACTAAAGATGTTAGAGAACTGTATGATGTTGCACGTTTTGAAACAGTCTCGTCGTGTCTTCCGTCCAGTTTACACTAATACGTAATTTTGATTATTATAATTTTAATGCAAGCATCAAAATGCTTTGATATTTAACCTGTTTTCTTGGATCACAGTTTCTACAAAGTCAAATAACTTAATGACTTCCTGCAAGCCGTATTTCTACCTTATCAAGGTATTTAACAACCGCCTTAATCTCCACGTACATTTAATTTAATGCTATTGTCGAAATACAGACCAAACTATTACGGTATATTGTAATTTTAATATTACTGCAGCAAAGTAAAGCATAATATTGATGACTAAAATGGCTTGTAACAAAACACTTGGTTAAAAAACATGTTTTTTATTATTCTTTTATTTTTCTTGTTCGGAAATCCGTAATCAGGCTGCTAAGTTTGGAAGGGTCGTCCGGATGTTGCGGCCCGCGAGCCTTTTGTTGTTTCGCTTTTGTTGTTGTGAATTTTACACTTGTAATTTATTTCAGGAAACTCCTTGGTGAGAAAAAAAATTACATTAAACTCTCGAAAGTAAAATGTGTTTTTCAAATTAACATTTCACTCTAGTGTAAGTGCTTTTATTTGCGAAAAGTAAATGTGATTCTATACAAAACAATTCAAGTAAATTGCACGGAACAATTTTATAAAACTCTTTTAACTCTTAACACTTACAACGGTTTAGTTTAACTTATTTATTTAGATACAGTATAAAACGCCGTCAGTTTTTCATGTTCATTTAAAAATGTGCAGAGCAATTATGCACTTAAACACATTTTTTTTAAATTATACTGAAAAGAAAATATAGAAGCGTACTCTATTGTAAGCTAAATCTATTTATCTCGGCGGTATATTCCTTTGACACTGTTAAAGTTAGTTATAATTGTAATTTAAGGTTTCGACTTAAAACACTATTATCTCACGTTCTTATATAAAACATGTATGACCGGTCAAAATATTGAGTCTAACGTAATTACTACCGCACCTATTTTTTTAAAGGCGATATTTAATATAACAAAATAATCTAATATGGTGGCCAATTACTTAGTGTTAAGCATTAATAAATTAAAACTAAAGGTACGGTATAACGGCGCGTTTTGTACTTGCTCGAAATAAAGCTAAATGTCTTATCCTGTGATAGTCCGACAAAATATTTTAATTTTCAAGATACTGTCTCCTTTCTACTCTTAAGGCTTAATAATGCTATCTCTTTTCGATTGTCGATGTATCGAAGTGTAGTAACCTCCTTCTGTTGGAAGTCAGTTAAAAAATGCATTTTTTTTTATAGGACAAGGGGCAAACGAGCAGCGGATCGCCTAAGTTAGTTGATCCGACGCCCACGGACATCTGCAATTTGTGTCGCAGAACACTTTTTTCGATTGATTTGTATCCCTACAACGGTTCTATGGTATGAAAATTCATTGGAGTTAAGTATTCATTTCGCGTTTTCTATTAGATAATGCCAAAACAAATTATCCTAAAACAAATTAGTACCACACGTCTTGAAACTCATTTGTCTCACAACACCCGTTTGACTCGACAAATTTATTAGGGTCAGAATAATTCAGGTTGTGGGTTTCTGAACCGAGTCCTCAGACCGTCTTAAGGGGCAACCATTTGTTAGAGGTATAATAGTTGACCCACTTCTGCCGCGGAGTCCCTACAAAAGGGTGTGATTTGCAAATCCATTGATAATTATTAGCTTCCTAATATGTTTTCGTTTCTATTGAACATTGATTTGAATTTGTGGAAATTAATTAGGTTATAATGTCATGATATCGAAAGTGTGCGAAAGTGTTATATACTTTAATACATTCGCACGAGCGCTTTTTTAACGCTTGGCGTTCTCTATTTTTTAGTGCTCCCACTCATAAGCTTTATTCGCACCGGGATAGTATTTTAGTCGAGTAGCAAGTAGCAAGTATCCGAACAAAGGATTTACTAATCTACTCTACTAAAATGTCGCTGTTCAGACACGTTTTAGTTACCAAATTACTTGCTATACTTGACTAAAATACTAAGCTGGTGCATACAAGGCTTTACGGTAACGCTTTAAAATAAGTCCTTTTTATTCTTTCAACGTTCCAACACCAACACAACCTTATAAACAAAACGTCGCATCTAATAAGCGCTGCCGTATAAACAGATACAAGAAAATTGCTATTGTTCTATTTCGACGTTTTTTAACACGCGTTATAAAAACGCTAGTGTGAATATAGACTAATATACAACAAATAATGCGGCAATAGGTTTGTTAGATATATTATTTAATAATAAAATGAAACATATTTGTTAAAAATAATAGCTAGCTTGTAGAATAAAGTTTTGGTTAAAAAAATAAAATACTGTTTTTATTTCTAAGTACAATAATTCTCTTGAATAAAATCTTGCGAATACCGAATAGACGAGCTTTCATTTAGAGCTAAAATTACATGAAAATATTATTATTGTACATTATTTTCGTAAGTAAATAGTCTGCTTAATAAGACCATAACTTACCTTGTCAAAACTTTACCAAGTAACTTAGTAAATTCAGCTTAATTTATTAAAACTTAGGTAAAGTAACAAGAAAGTGTTGTTATTTTTGCTGCCTTCAAATAATTTAATGTAAAATATAATTATCTTACAAAAAATTATTAATTAAGTATATTAAGTGTTTTAATAACTGAAATAAGTACAAGATTCAACCGCCATTAAAAACTATATTAGAACGTATTAAGAATTAAGACTACAAAGTCATTTTTTATAACATATTTGAAAAGAAAGATATTAAAAATATTGTGTAAATGTTGCAGCTCAATTACCAGTCAAGTTATGAAATTTAAAAAAAGTTTAACAAGTCATCATTTTTAAATTGCAAAGTTCGTCCAAGGCGTAGTAGGCCGATTTAGCGTTCGCAACTCATTTTTACAAAATCGTGCGTCAACTGAAACTGTCAGACTGGCTCGGAGTGTGTTTGGCACATGAATAATGTATGGGGTAAATTTGCAAGTGTTTCAATTTACACCCGCCGACACTCGGCGCCGCGGATACGCACCGGAGTGCCGGGTGAAGTGCAAAAAGAAAACAACGAGAGGGCCTGGAGAGGCAGACGGGGGCTCGCATTACCACCTAGTTACTTTTTCTGCTCAAAACTTTAAATTTTTCACGTATACGAACCACAAACTACCTGTTTTGTGGAGTTAACGCTATTGTGCGGCAGACGTGAGGTTTTAAAATGTTAGATAAGCATGAATGCATAGGTATTCAGTTATTAACCCAAACATTCAGTTGTTAATAACCTACAGTCATATAATTGATATTTCGTTATTGATAAAGCATTTATATGGCGGCGTTTATCTAGTTTCTATTGTTTTGTCAGACTTTGTCCGCGTGTAAATTTTATTACATGATATAGACGTGAATGTTAATAAAGACGCTTGCATGGACATTATCGTAGACTCTTGTGTAGACGTCGGCGTAGACGATGGGGTAGACCTTGGCGTAGACCTTGATGTAGACCTAAACATTGGCATCGACGTTTCTAGTAATGTTCCTAAAGCAAACACAACATATCAATATGGAATGATATTTAGAGCCAAAAGCGGTGTTAGCACCTTAGGGAGCGCTGGCCGCTTTCAATAGTCCTCGTATGTACACAGGCGAAAACAGCTTACGCTGTATTAATTCCGCTCACCTTACTAATTACTGCTATAACTGTTTGTTCGTTGAGTAAACGAGTTGCTTACCTTTGAAATGTGTATTTAGTTTCGTACTACAATATGAAATGGTACTAATTTACTTTTAGTCATTAAACAAATAATTTTCAATATTTGAGTTTATTTTTTTGGTTTAAAATGTACAAATTAAATACAGAACCATTACATAACAATTTGTAAAATAATAAATGTCATACATATCGGCGCTATCTTCATGCTCAACGAATTTATATACGTTTTATACGGAAATTGGCACAACTCCAAAACTTGAATAAATTATTCGAGGATGGCAACCAGTGTAATAGGATTAAACTAAAGATAATATTATTCCGACAAGTCTTAACTATATTCTAACATTGTATTAATATGATTAATCTTAATTAGCTACGATTGCTTATTGGTACCATAATAATTGAAACCCCAAATTTGATTAATACTGAGGCAAGATTCTACTTCTACTACTTATACCCGACAATCAAAAATTCGGACTATGTATCCGATTATATGAGGGCCTGGTATCTCTCCCTTACCTTAACAATTCAGACTCGTGTAAACTTTTAAATGAATGTAAATAAATCAAGCAAGAAAATACCAACACTTCCTGGCAGATTAGAAAAATGGCAAGAGGAAAGGTTCCATCCCTCAACCGCATTCTTGTAATGCTTGTGCGAGAGCGCGACTAATTCTCGGTAGAAGTTCCAAATCGATAGAGGCGAGTAAGCGAGTCCGTGATCTGTATGAAAAATAGGAAAGGAGCGGTGGTACGCGGTAATTAGTGAACGGGGCTACGCTCGGGCGCGTCGTATACGACAAGGAATCTACAAGTAACGGTAGAATCAATATGTCAATAAGTATGCCTACTATTTACGACCTATTAAGATTAGATTATTTTTATAAGATACTTTGTACTGCGTTTCATATTTACATTCAAAATTAAAATGTCAGTTCTATTACAACTAATTTTGAATAATAATTTGACATTTTTTTCTTTTAGGTTTCATATAAACCAGTTAGTTGGTCACTGTAAACACGACGGTACAGGATTGCATGAAATGTTATTTAGTTTTGTTAACCAGTTAGCTAAAAAGAGTCCCGCGAGTATATTTACCGGGTGAAATAGGAGCCAGTGTTAACATTTCAAACGTTCTAACTTCATTTAACATTGATGCAACACGCTTTTTAACGTGCAACTTTACTAAAGTTAACATTTGAAAATCAAATATACAAACATGTTTTAATTGAAACATGTAACTCTGTAACTGCATACGAAATAGACATTTTGATGAACACTTCGTCGTTCGAATGGCGCTGTTTCGAGTAAAAGGGGTTTACAATTTAGTCCAATTTAAGTTCAGTTGAAAATGTTTGTCGGATGCTTTTGATCGACGAGTTACCTTTATCGTCCGCTCCGCTTGTCGCTCACAGAAACGCTAGTTTAACCGCTAACGCTTATGAGTCAGTAGTCATACGTATTACGTTGCCGAATTTAACGGTCACTACGTCGAATATTCGCTTTACGAATTTGATGAAAAGGCCGAAAGCTTTTTAACTAGCCTGTTTGGTTAAGATAAGGATTCACAATTGAACTTGATACTTGAAAGTAATATTCAATATCCTATATTCCAGTAAAAGAAGTACTCTAGTACTAGTATAAATTAAAAAAAAATAAGCCACTGTAAACCTATTTGATTTCTAAATAATTAAAAGTACAAACTACTTTAAGACTTAAAAGTTAACACGAAAATGAAGAAAGGAATATTATAGTATTTTCTTAAGTAGTCTGTTAAATAAGACAATAACTTAGCTCGACTTGGGAAAACTTCAACAAGCAAGTTTGTTTTATATAAAAGTTTAATAAAACCTAGTAGAAGACTATAATTATCGAACACAATACTCTGATATACTTTTGAGATACACAATAGCTGTTTGAATTTATATCTAGACTCTAAAAACTGACTTCTTAATATATAATATAATATTATAAAGAGTAAATATTTTTATTTTTGTATTTTAGAATGAATTGAAATGACTCAAAAACTACTGGGCCGATTTCAAAAATGTTTTCAACGTTAGATAGCTACATTATTCCTGAGTAACATAGGCTATATTTTTATATCCGTGCGGACAAAGTCGCGAGCTACACCTAGTATGTTATAACAATGTAAGCAAACTATCTTCCCAAACAGTCCTATTTATCAATTAATACCAGGACAGATGGGAAGTGGCTTACATAAAATGATTACGCTCGTCTAACATCATATCACCTAAGATCTTGGCGTGATGCCTCAGTACACTATAACCATAATAAACATATGCTGTACAGCTTTGGCGCGCCCACTCTGTCTTATAAGCCAAATAGGTCGGTCGGTAAAGGACCACCTGTCGACTATATTCTCTGACACAAAATTATGCAAAGATTCACATAAGTACTTCTATCTTGAGATAGTTCCATTGGGATTTCATTGTTACACGTGGTTTTTGGATATATGCAATATTTTGCAGTTTTTTATTAAGAAACACGGGAAAAAAAACTATAACTTTGCAGAGCAAAACACGCCCAATTAAATAATCAAACGCTCGCCTATTGCTTTATTACAACCTACACTGCACAAAAGATTCATCTCTAACTTAATCTATAAAGAGAAAGATTAGATTAATCATTACTTTTTATAAACAGGAAAGGTTTGTATTTTTGTATGTAACTTAAAAACTACTGCACCGATTTCGAAAATATTTTCATCGTTAGAAAGCTACATTATCGCCGAGTAACATAGGGTATATTTTAACAGTTCCACGCGGACGAAGTTGCGAGCAATAGCCAGTAAACAATAAAAAGAAATGGAAACGTTTCTAGAATTCTGTATAACAATATTGTTAATATATTTTGCAATTAATGGTTGAACAACTTTTGTCACGACGCGTCTATAACTTCGGTATCTCATAGCTTAGTGAAGTTATACCCTGGTTTAATGAATATTCATTTTAATTTTCACATCGTATATTAATTTATCGGGTTATGATATTAGTGTTGATGGCGGCTGATGTCAAATTAATATTGTATCTTATTCGTCGACAGAGTTATTAATGATACAGTAATTATCCAGAGAAGACGCGAACTCTCGTTATACGACGGAATACGATTCTAAATACGTATTTAAGCACACGATTTATCATCATTAAAAGTTTGATATAATGAAAGTTGATAAACTCTCCCGGGCCTCGTACATTTTGTGTCACAGCTTTGTTTACTTAATAAGTTTTGTGAGCGTGATTTAATGCGACACTTTTCATATTATTTACGACTTAATTTAAGATTAAGCGTATTACAAAAAAAATACAAACTTTCTGTTTATTGGAGATGATAATAAGTATCTTTACTTAATGCCTCTAGTGGAGAAGAAAATCATTTTCGAGTTGTTAAATGTTAAAATGCAAATATTAAAATACAGTGTAATTTTATATTTAAAAGAACACCACTGTTTAGAAATTCACCTTCCGGTGTCAGGCTTCAGACGAGCATGTCATATTTCAAACAAACGAGTAGGTCACAAACGAGCCGGGCTCGCCTGTGACGTCACGAACACGGCCAAGTGACGCAAAACACGAAGCGTGACCGTCGTGTGACGTCATTTGTCACTGTCACTCAGACCACCAACGGCCTGCCATAAATCGGACGTGATGTTTTTGCTTGACGCATATTTGAAGGGTGGATTTTTAAAACTTTGATTTTTATCAAATGAAAACTAAACGTGAAAAACATTCGCTGTTCAAAAATGTTCAATCATTTTGTTCTCAACATTTTATTGGAAAACAAACTTAGGTCATACCGTGCTTTTACATTTTACCTGCACAAGACCGAATCCTTACTAATTTAGAAAAAAATTACGTCTAATATATTTGAAACCTCAGTTAAACCGTTAAACTTAAAAGCTACAGACTGCTAGAGGAAGCCAAATAGCCTGTATCTCTCTATCTGCGAAGTGGAGACGCTAGTGTATTAAATATAGACATGTAATAAACTTTATATCTTGGTAAACATCAATCTTTGTAAGTACTCTGTGCTTCCTTCAGCTCGTCTTTATTAACTCCGCGCACTGCTGACGCCTATTGCACGTCTTGCTTGTGTCACGTATTTTCATTAATTTTCAGTCATATCCAATTTATATGAACTTTATTAACGCAATGTTAATAAATCGTGGGTTAAAATGTTAAGCCTTTCACTAATATTTTGAGACCGTAATTTATTTCTACGTGTATTTGTATATTTTAATGAAATATATTATCGAAGTTTTACGTTGCGAAATCATTTGGTCTAAAAAGCAAAAGAGCAGTAGAACACGCTTCTACACATACATAGTAGATGGTAGTAAAAATAAATCTTTGTAATAATCTCCACTAACTATTGAATTAACATCGGGAAAAATCATAATCGTCGTTTGTAATTGCACATTTGTTTAGATTCAATAAATTATGATGTAAATAAAAAGTTTTTTAAACTTTTTGCATTAAAATATTATCGTTGATCAAAATCAATTGGGTCAAGCTAATCTCGTGAGCTTCAAAGTTTATAGTTCGAGGCCAACAAAGACAGTGCCTTTGATATGAAAATATTTTTGCCTCCCCTAAACTTGGCGGTATGCAGATTGCAACTACGTGATACGAAAGTCAATGACGAACTGGGGTTGACAGCCGATTAATTCAGAACACCTTCGTCCTGTCCTCGAACTTTTCTCTTGGATTTTCACGTTATAGATGTTAATTTTCTTCATCACTACCGTCTTTTTTAGATTTACGTGACGTTACTAAACAGTTTGTAGTTTCAAAGTAGTTATCTAAATTTATACAATACACTGTACCTATTTCATTTATTTTTCTCGTAGAAGGTGTATAAAATAACAAAAGAAGGTTAGAATGGCAAAGGTCGATGTTAACTTGATTACCTAAACATCGAAATTATCATAACTTATTTGTCAAGCAGAACTGACGGTTCAATAATAAAATAAGCAATTTTGTGCGGTGACAGGAATTAATTGAAATCTATGAGGCGTCGTGCCAACAGTGTGCCATCTGTTGGAAGCTTTAATTAAGGAGCTAAATGTACTGCCGTTGCGGCGCACGAATGAACGGTGTGATTGATGACACGCGAACTCCACCTTTGCTCAACCATCGGAACACCGCAGTCCAAACAAAAATATTCGCATTTGTCCCGATGGTATAATTAATTAGCTTCTACATTGATACAGTGCTGTTTGGAATATAAAACTTTAATAAGTTCAGTGAATTCCAAAAATAAAAATTGAATTTAAAATATTAACGAGGTAAGTGATATTTAAATTATATTTCGTATGTGATTTTTCTTTAACATCATATCGGGACTAAACAAAGTTTGACTCAACTTTATTTAGTTAATATTCCACAAGAGCTATATTCTGTTCTTTGTAAAAGTTTCTTGTGTGTTTAGAATTCTCTGTATCGGAAATACATCTTCATAGCAATAAGACGAACACACAGAACAATAGAAATATGACAAAACATCGTGCACAGGATATAGGAATTCATTTGTAGGAATAATAAAAACTCTTTGGAAAGCCGCCGCAACGGTGACAGGCAATTTCGCAAAACATTGCCCGCTCCTGTAGACGGTTCACCATTCGAAATCATTTATCTATCGGAAACCTTAGCGATCTCAATATCCGTGAGCAGTGAAGAGAGGAAAGTCGCATCCTGTGCGGTCGATGTGTGACGTCATAACTCACGTCAAACTCGCCGCACAACCCGGACATAACCATGAGCTATGTTCGAGAGAGCTCGCCTCCGTGACGTAGTAATTTAAGTTTCGATGCGAATTTTGTGCTCCAAATGTAAAACTGAATCTAGCTTTTGAAATTTCAAAGGAACTCTGGGATAAACACTGAAATTTAGAGACCTAAATTTTTTGTTACAATAAAAATATTAGCCATTTTTACAAATCTGCACAATATCTGCGTTGACCACATAATTTAAGTAAAATGCATTAAACTATTTAATTAAAACCCTATTATTATTAAACGGAACACAAGTAAAAAAATAAAACTATTCACTTATTTAAAATAGTATATCTCCTCGAAAAAAATGTACTCTAAAGATGTGATAAACTACACTCGTATAATCCAAAAGGACCGCGAGACATTTTGCCTCCATCAAGCATAACGAAGACAAATTTTTAGCTCACCTCTCGGCCAGCGGGCGGTCGAGATTACCGGCCCCGAGATGTACTACAGTAATAACTTAAGCTATACAGTCAACGACTTAATACACTTTTGTTGAAGATCTATTGTTGAATTTGAGACAGATTTGTGTTGTAGTTTTAATATAGAATACAAAACTAGGTTAGAATACCATGCTTATTCTTTTATTTAAAATTCTAGAGAGTCAAAGCGAGTTAAGAGAGTTTCGGTTGACTTAGTGTTGATTATTTATTAGAGATTGACACTATGGGACTGTTTTAGTGATCAGCAAACGTCCTAGAGTGTGGCTGATTAATTTATAAATCAACATTTAAGGAAAGTTTAATAACATTGGAGGTAATTGCTTATTAGATTTTGCATATTCTGAATAGGTACCACTTCGTTAAAATTCGTTCTTTGTGTCCCCTATTGTTGCTTTGCTATTAAATTCAATAACATACATTATACGAAAGTCATTGCCTCACGCCCTGCATTTGACAAGGCAATTAGTAGCTTATAAAACCGCAGTCCCCCCGCTGTCATTCCGCAAGCTATGACGTTTTTTTACGCGGGAAATTTAAATTATTTCATTGACATGAAGTTTATTAAATTCGCATTTATATTTTCTCCAAAATAATTATTAATTTTTGTGTATTACTATCATACAATACTTTAGATAATAGAAAACTGTAAACATTATAATTACAGCCAAACCTGGACAAGCGGGAAAGCTCTATAATATAATAAAGCGAGGGTCATTCTCTGGTCCCGACGAGCTACCTCTATATGCGAGAAACTCGGATTAGAGATAAACCTCTATAAGCGAGACAAATATTGCGGTCCCTTCGAGTCTCGCTTCTCCAGGTATATGTATGTTTTTAATTAATTTCGATGTGTATTATTCAAAGGAAGGTAACATGAGATTTAATTAAAAGTGTTAGTGAAATCTTCGAGAAAGGTAGTCTAAACAAACTTAAAGCGTGCAACTTCTCGAATCAAAGGAAGATAGAAACTTGCGCCATAACTAACGCAACTGTGGTAATTCAACTTGAATTATTATCGTTATAACAAAAAGAGATTCACGTCCGCTTCCTTGGCTTTAAGAGAGTGTAATAAAAGCAATTTATTTTATACCATTTAACTTTATGTGAGAAGATATTTTTTCTTTAGAACTGTTTTAATCATAAGCTCAGAAGGGCAAGTTTGTAATAATTAAAATCGGGACCAAATGAAACACACTATCTTTCGCATAAAAAAAGAATTATAAAAATCGGACAACCAGGAGCTGAGTTATAGATCAACAAAAAAAATATACAGACGAATTGTAACCTCCTCCTTTTTTGGGAGTCGGTTAAAAAAAGTAAGAATCGAACCCGTAAAGTATGACAAAGTATAAGTAGAAGATATTTTATATTTTTATTAAGTTCTTCGTGAATCCTAAGTTACTTTCAAGTATAATTTAAAATATTGTTCTTAAGAAACGGGAATCTTCGTACCACGATTTAGCTGGTTGAAGTCTTGGTAAGAGTCCCGTTTCTTACGAACAACATGTTAGTAAAAATCACGAAAGTTTAAAGTTATATAGATTAAAAGTAGGCATCTGCAATTGCAGATGTCTATGGGCAGCGGTGATCGCTATTTCAGCGAATCCAGATGTCCGTTTGCTCGTTTGCCACATAATAATATTTAAAAAATGTCGTAAAGTTTTTATTATATTTTCTTGGTAATTTTACTTACTCAGTAAATAATAAATTAAGATAAGCTAGATGTCATAAACAGTCGTATTTTCATATGCGTTTCTTATTAAAAAGTGCACTTTACAGTTTAAGATTTTAAAGATTTTAAATCGTTTTAAAACTCTTTCATAAGCAACTTAACCTATTTCCTATTCGCTTATTTCATGCAAAATGTTTTTTTCCTTTCATTTTGTTGAAAACTTTTCCTGCGTAGCTACACCGTATTTCCATAAGCTTAATTTGGAAAATGGTCATGTCCTTTTTTAAAATACTTACCTAATTTAATTTAATATTATCATTCTTCACGACTTCAAAACTTTTAAAATGTTCACGCTGTTTAATTTTAGTGAAAACACTTTTGTATATAAATATGCAGTGTTAGAAAATTAAACTTTCATGTGCGCAGAAATAAGACGAATAATTTTGGACGGAAACATTGAATATCTAAACTAGATTGACATTGCAAATTGCTTCGTAGATTCAATATCAACTACCAATAGAAATTTGGCTTTAGCTTTGCTTTAAACTTTTTAACTGTACAGTTTTATCTGTGCACTGTCGAACTGTACAGTACTCAGGTTTGCTTACACACGTCGGATTTAACTGTGTATTCGAACTGTAGAATTAAAACTAAGCGTCTGTAGCCGGCTTAACATAGTAATTTACAAGATGGAAACAAATGAAAATCTATGTAGATTTAGTACTAGAAGGTTCTATTCTAAATTCAAAAATAGATAAAACCCTTATACAAAAACAGGAATATCCTGGTTCACCGCTAACGATATTCTATAGTATGTAAATAGCGACGTGATCTGAAAGTCAATGTCCGCAACCTGCGGGTGACAAGCCGATTAGTGGCTTGTGCTCAGTTGCTAGACTAGAAACTTTCTTCTACTTGTTTGTGGAGTGTTGCTTAGTAACCGATTTATTTGTACAAACCATAATTATCTCTATAGCTATAACCCTATGGTTTTATTGGATCGAGTTCGCGATACCAATGGAGATTTTCCTTCGGCGTACGGCCGCTTTTTTCTTATCATCGATATAATGAAGCCACGATTGGACACGAGTTTACCCGTAAATAACAAAAACTAGACGCTTTTTTCGTTACCAAAGGTCGGATCGTTTAAATTAATAAGCAAATATTTAATCTGCTTTTATTACTTTGTTTATAATTTTATCTACATTAACAAACTAAAATATTAATTTCCATGTACCTATCTTGGGGATTGTGCTGGCTAAACATTACACTAATCTATTCTTATCCTTCGCTCGGGGGCTTCTGTTCCAGAGAACTTTCGGTCGGCTATTTTTCTTTTTTTTTCATTACGCCTAATGGAGGTAAAATGGTCTGTACTCGTCTCGGATAACGCACTACATTTACTGAAGTTCTTAACCCAAAGAAGAATGTAGAAGTAATATGACATCTCTTTAAACATCTCTTTTTGGTTAAAACGTTACGTTACTCAATATTTATTTATTTATCAATTAAAACGTATTATAAATGTAGCTAATTACATTCCCTCTTATTCCAAAAAAAAATTAAAACGTACTGCAGTAAGTAAACGAGGACCACTATGTCGTCGATTATACGATACGATACTGGAGGACACCCGGAACTAAATAAGAAAGACCAGAGGTCTCGTTAGACCAAATTATGTATCATAAGAAGTACCAGGAACAAGGATGTTCTGTATTTTGGAATAAATTTTATGAATGTACCAGTACCAAACGTAGAAAGTACAACAGTAATAACGCTGATTATCGTTTCGGAACAAAGTGGATTATGTTTAAATATAAAAACTTTAATTTTAACATTTCTAATATCAATATAGTGGTTTCATATAACAACATAGTAAATTGTTACGTTGTTCTAGGTATGAAACATGACGCGTACTCAAATGTAGACTGATTTATTACGTCATACTGAACGTCAGTGGTTGCAGCCATCAATAGCTGCTAATTTATTACCTATACGATACATTTTGTAACATATTTAACGTGTATATTTCTATGTTAAAATTATAAATCTGAAACAGTGTTAATTACACACTTGGATAGTATTTTAGTCGAGTAGCAAGTAATTTAGTATCTTAACGAATCCGAACAGCTACATTTTAGAAGAGTAGATTAGCAAATTATTTGTTAGGATACTTGTTACTTGCTACTCGACTAAAATACTATCCCAATGCGAACAAGGGTTTAATCTCAGCTAATACCTATTCGATTTCAATAATAATTATTTTTGAAGTTGACAGCTTAATTATTTATTTGGTTTTAGCGCAATCAAAGTTGCTAATTGGTCTTCTTATTGTAGATTTAGTTTGACGAAACTACATGTAATTTCTTCCTTAGTGACCATTATTAATGTGGACGTGGCAGTTAGAGTATTAAAAATGACAAACCTCAAGATCTGACTTATTCATTTTTAGATATTGTTTCATAACTATTTACTCAAACTACATTATATTTACAATACAATGTTGTGTTACAAATTACGAAAGGAATAATTCTGTCATTTCGTAGTATCGCAAACTATTCGCCGACGAATTCGTCTTAAACCACACTTCCATGTTTGCGATTCCTAACGTGCAGTTTGCTCAAATAGGTCAAGTTACATGAAACGGAAATCTCACTGTTTGTATTCTATAACTGGATTATGATGTTTGCACGACTATTGCTGAAGGGCTTATACTTCGTATTTATGTTATTAATTTTACTCTTGATTGCACATAAATTCATAAACTTCATTAATACTGCAATCGTGTCTCTAAGCGAGGGGAAACGGCAATATGTAATGATCTTGCCATTATCTTACGACAGTCCTCTTACGTTTCTTTAACATCTAAATACACCAATACCTGAACTTTGTATGTGCTATGCCAGCCTTATTTCAGGTGTCACTATAATACGACGGCTATACTGCCGGGTGCCCAACCATCTGTTAGATAGTCATCCAGAGAGACGTAGATCACGAGGAAAACCGAAATTGAGATAGGCGGATGATGTCGTATGAGACATTAAAAACAGTGGCGTCAAAATACGGAAACGCATCTGCAATTGCAGATGTCTATGGGCAGCGATCGCTTCGCCTTTTCAACGAATCTTAGTGGCTTGCTTGTTTGACACTTTGAAGTATAAAAAAACGATAAGTCTTGAGTAGGCAGACATGGAGAAATTTACTGGATCAAACCCAGACCCATTCGCGGCTGTAGTGCCTGAGATGATGATACTTGACGCAATTTATCAATACTTGTAGATTAATTATCTTATGAATGCTCACACAGCATTGTAAGGAGAATGCTGACAGTATTTGCTCAGTTGCAACGTAATTGATAGCTTATAGTTTACGTTTGCAGTCGTCGCGTTTGACTGAGTTACACTTGGACGCACAAATTTACATATCTAATTGATACTATATGCATATGAATAATTAGAACAAACAGAGTAACTAATGTATAAATGGATACACAAGGGATCGTCTTATATAAATTAACTGACATATTAGGAATAGATTCCTAAAATCTTACTAATATTACTAATTCTATGAATAACAAAGTTTGGATGAATGTCTGTTTGAAAGTATCTCGAAAACGGCTAAACGGATTACTATAAAATTTTACACCTGTAGAACTTAAGTCGGCTATCAATGTTCAGTTTTAACTGTACAGTTAAATCTTACGCAGACACGTCATTTTGAACTATATAGTCTAACTGTAGAGTTCTCAGTTTTGCCTAAACACGTCAGTATTAACTCCGCAGTCGAACTGTACAGTTTAAACTGAGCGTCTGTAGTTGGATTTAGTGTGAAAGAACACGTAGGTTTACTATGTTTTATATTAAGTTAGCGTGGAAGGGACCGCGGGCGACAGCTAGTTAATACATACAGATGTAATACTGAAAGTACTTTTAAGAAGTCATCTCTTGTTATATTTCGTATCTCAATTCGTAGTGCCGATTGAGTGTACGCGAGTTCACATCAATCTTAACTGCACGAACCGGCAACGCTTACATGGAAGCTCTTTATTAAATTTTCCGATACAAAGTCGTTTTGTACGAAGCGAGTCGATATTTCCTTGCTAGATTAATTTTAAGTCATGTCAAAATCTTGCAAGCTATTTATCTCTATGCAATATCTTTATTGATAGCTTCACTGTTATAATAATAATAATATATCCCTTTATTCTGAAATTTTAGAATTACAATGTTAATATTAAATGTCAGTATGATTATAAGATGTCCCGAATTTCAGTGTGCCTCTAGGCATATCATCACCAGCTCACTACACGTCCGGACCGAGGAGCGCGGAGCCTATCCCAGAAGGGTGACTACGCCATAGTCAACCACGCTGGCCAACTGCGGGTTGGTGGACTTCACACATACCTTTAAAATTTCTTCGCCAATATGTGCAGGTTGCATCACGATGTTTTCCTTTACCGTAAGATCTCGGCAAAGGCCTCTATTTTTTCCATTGCTTACTATCATGGGCAACTCTTCCGCAGTGTGGGCCGGCTGTCACTGTTAATTTATCTTAAATATTATAAGCTTGCTGTTGTTCGCAACCTAGTTTGCGTGGAATTAAAAAATACAGCCTACGTTACTCGGAAATAATGTGGCTTTCTAATGGAGAAATATTTTTTGAAATGAGCCGAGTAGTTCTTGAATTATTTCAAATATAATTTTTATGTTTGTCCCTATATATGCTTGAATCTTTAAAACTACGCAACGGAATTTGATGCGGTTTTAATAGATACAGTGATTCATAAGGAAGGTTTTTATGTTCAATACACTACACATACATTCACAATAAAGTAACACTGATAATTTAGAGGTTATTAATATCATGTCGTAATTAACACATTTTTAGCGCTTACAATGCAAACGCTGCAGTATTTTGTATCAGCATTATACCGATTTGCACCCGTGTGAAGCCGAAGCGGGTCGCCAGTAGGTACTAAAATATCACAAAAGGTGTATTTAAAAATTATTCTTTATAAGTAATATGTATTCCCGATAATACCTTGGCACACCGAAGTATCTTAAAAATGTCTTTATGATCTCAACTCTCCATGTAAATTAGTCATATTTAAAAGAAACACGCGGAAGGGATTACTTAAAAAATATTATTCAGACAATAAAAAATAATATGGTAAAAAAAGAAGAATAGTCGCTTATATCGCAAAAACACTTAACTGACAATATCTAAAAAATATAAATAAATTAAATAAAAGCGTATAACGTTATTTAGCAGTACCTTAAGCCACAAACAAAATAAGCCACAAAATGATTTTTGTATCAACACTTTAACTTTTAAAGTTTATGAGATATTGCATTTTTAAATTTTACTACTTACTTGTGGAGTCGAGTATTTCGGTATGACTGCAGATCCTTGTGGCTGAAGCGGTGTAGGTACTTATTTAGTATATTTTATTAAATTCTGCAGAGCGTGACAGACGCTTTGTAGTGGGAATGCATTTCGTCTCTATATTAATTTGAAGTAGCGTATAATTTTAACCAGGTTCGCTTTATAGTAACTCCTTTACCTAAGTCTTTATTACTAGACTAGCTGTTGTGCGTGTCGTCCACGTGGAATTAAATAATATAGTTACTCGGGGATACTGTAGCTTTCTAATGGTGAAAGAATTTTTTAAATCGGCTCAGTAGTTCTTGAGTTATTTCAATACAAACAAAAATAAAAAAACACAAAGTTTCTCTCTTTATAATATTAGTATAGATAAATAATGAAATCAACACATAACTTAGAACTAGTTTCAGAATTATAATTACACTAAATTGTCTATTGATACAATGTTTATGTATACTAGTTAATTGATTTAAAAATGCAACTATTTAACTTAAAAACTCTACGACTAAAACTAACAAGATTGAAAAGTCGAAATAAGTTTTTTCATCTTAGATACATGTACATTTTTGAACGTGTCCCACTTAATGCCGTTCATGTATCAATCAAGCAGCGCTTTCGGACGGACGGAGCTGTGCAGATGCTTAATGATTTGTATCGCTGCCAAAATAATAAGTGCTCTATACAGCCTGATTGCAATTAGCAAAAACGGCAAAAGTATTTTATTTTGTACTTATAATATATTTAAATACTTACCAAATTATTTAAGAAGCTACACTTCAAAAGAAGAAGCAAAATTATTGGTGACGAGTTTCTACATTCTTTGCGCTCGGCTACAGATATCTCTACACTTTTAAGTTCCTAGATCCATAAAATTAGGCAGTCCGTCAATCATTTTCTTTTACAAGTAATTAAACATTGATTACCTAAGTGAAAGCAAAGAGTTAATACAATAGATTAGTTTAAAATTACCGTTTGCCTCAATATCGGGTAACGGAATTTAAATTTACTTATGAATATTTGTTTTCAAATTATAACTTATTATTTTTATGAACAAAGTAAAGGTAATTTCTAATAAATGAAATGTTTTACAAATTACTTTGTCAACTTAAATGAATGAATCTCCGTATTTCATAACTTAATTTGCTCAAAGCCTTTTATTACTTCGTGTCTCTTTAAATTGCTTAATTTTGTATTATAAACAAACTTGAATCAAGGTAATTAACAAACTTTTTATGTTACTTTATTAACGCTGAAAACACCGAAATATTTTAAAGGAAAAATATTGTATGAAGCTTTTAATTTCAGATTTAAGTAAATCATTTAGTATTTTTTCTATAAACGTAGATATTGCAAAATCGATAGTCTTGAGAAACTATAATAACGTTATATCATAACTTATTATGTTACTGTTTACTATAGATAAGTGGCGAGATTCATGCGTTATGTCACTATAGAATCCAAATCTCGCCATATAGTCGAAGTGATATTAAGAACTTTTAACTGTATATCTTTCCGGCTTAAGACTTCGGGAGATTGTGTTTAGAATAGCAACAATTAGGTAAGTAACATAAATTACCTCAGTAGATATTAAAAAATGTAAAATGTAGTGTAATAAAATTTCCCATTAAAAAGTAGAGCATGATGAACAACATAATTCAAAGTGCGCTTATCACTTCGCCTCGATCACGCGTAATGAAGACAAATTGAAGTTACTTACCTAGGTCAGCAAGATTGAGAAGAACGATTTCACCGTTAAGGGCAGATTATTCATAATTTTCAGCGTAACTTAAAGTTGTATTAAGTATAAAAAAATACTATTCAAAAGAGAAAATGAAACAATAATCGTATGATTACTATGACGGATAAAAATACTATTGTATAGTATTTATTATGTAGTAATTTTAGACCGGGTTTATGTAAGTTTTATAAAATATCCTTAACCTGGTGTTCCAACAATTTATTCCATAATTAAATCATACCATTATCTTACTAATAGTCAATTCATTTGATAAAATCACAAATCAAACTCACAGTTATCATACTTTTGGAATGCTTACTTATCGCATTGTTAACAATTCTAAAAATAATCAATATTGTAAGCATGCACCCGAAAAAGTTTTAACCGAAGTAAGAATTAGCGCCATCTCTTAATCTGTTTCCAAGTTTAGTAGTAGTTAAAGCTTTTGCCGCAAGATGTCGCTGAAATATAAGTAACGTTTGTGTATTCGTACAGTTTCAAAGCGTTTCGTTAGATGGCGCTGTTATTATAAGAACCGTTTCGACTCTATGTTGCCTCGTCGGTCTCGAATACAGTTGAGGTTCAAAGCTTTACATTTGGAAAAGGATTTTCTATGTACTTTGCTGAATAGGAACTGTGTTTCTATGCTTTTAAATATTGTGAGTAGAAGAGGTAGAGTTCTAAATTAATGATGATACAATATTGGTTTATAAATACAAATAAAGAACAAGAAAATAGGTGCTCAAGGTTTTAATCAAAAATGTATATCGAAATTATGGAAGTCGACTTTATTAAAGCACAATTTATTTACGTTCGGATTTTGTTTATGACTTGCAATATGTATTATATTGTAATATGCAGCTTTACATTATAAAAATCTTAATTATTTATTTGCAGAAAACAGACACGGAATAGAAATAACAAACATTGTTTATTTTCGAACAAAGAGTAATTACGAAGACAATTTGAGTTCGCTAAGCCCCGTGTACGCCGCGTCGTTATTCCCTGAACTATTCGCTCAACATTTTGCATGCAATTTGTAGACTAGGATCATGACGGCGAAATAAAGCCGTTTGACTTTTATGTCATCACTATTTTGATTTATTGCTTTCAATGGATTTTATACACCGTTAAAAGTTTAATAGGAAAATAATTTTTTGCTGCTTCGAGTAGTTCACACTTCAAAATAATAAAAAAAACTTAATTTTGATTTTTATATAATAAAGGTTTTGATATTACAAAAAGAAAATATTATGGAATTATAGTTCAAAAAACTTATCAATATTATATCTTAATATTTATTTGAATTTTATGCCTTAAACGGTGTGTATAAAAACATCACTTTTAAAATTTGACAGATGGCGCTTAAATTAAAATTTAAAAATATAAATGATAAAAGCTCTTGTACTAAATATAAATAGCTCCACCGTTATAGACCACGAAGCAAGTTTAACGTAGCCGCACTGGTATTAAGCAATTACATGCAAACTTGCGAAAACTTTAAAGGAAAACAGAAAACGCCAAACAATGTTTTAGCTCGTATTTGCAATTCAACGAGTTTGAAATTACTTGGGGACATTATCATTTCTGAAGGCTATAAATTTCTATATTTTTTAAAATAAACCTTCAATGTTTGAATTTCACAAAGAAAAAGCTTTTGCTACCTGATTTAATTTGTATCTTATTTCATTTAGAGATATCTACACATTGTAGGAGTGTGATTTTTATAGTGATATAAAATCGTTACTCATACTCAAAAAAACAGAAAGTCTTTGGTGAAACATTGGCAGAGGTCTAATAGCTGCGTCCCGGTTGGCCGCAACGCAAACGGAGTTGAACTCGAAGCAATTCACTACGTAGACGACGAACGGACAGAGGACAAATCTTTGTGTTACTACTAACGATATCTCTTTTTGCTTTTGCTTACTAATCAAATTACTATGGTTCGAGCACTACCAAAATATTTTGTATTTACAGATACAAAACACTTGTAAATAACTGGCAACTAGTATACATTAACATTAGAAACAATGAACGTTAAAAAAATAAAAATCGCTTCAATTGTTCCGAAAGCAAAGCAATCGTATGATTTTAAGCAGAACAATGTTATGCACATGCGAGTAGATCAATTGGTATTGTAAATAATTGGGCACTTAATATTGTTATTGATTCAAGCTGAAATAATAGACTTTATAGTATTAGTGATGTTACAGACAAAAGCACTCCAATAATTTTTCAACAGAACTATTTTTGCAGCAAAAAAAATACCTAAATGAATCAGAGCGAAAACAAACAATTTGTTAGGACAGAAAACGAGTGCAAAAATTTAGATTTGTCGATGTTAGCGTACGATAAACTAGGAAAAAATACATTTTAAAAGTTGCTTTATGTACGATCACGTGCTACGTGACATTTAGAATTGCTAAAAAGTGCGAATAATTTTAGAATCGTATACCATATGCCCTGAGTTTACTTTGGAGTCGTTCAATTATGCAAAGCCACCATTCGTTAGCAGATTTTGGGTAATTCAGAGAATTTCGTGGCGATTTTATGCTAATCAGCTTAGTGTCCGTTATTTATTATGCTACATGCTTACAAACACTCCGCGCTATAATGTGCCGTTTCACTGATAACGTTATTTCACGCAATTAATTGCAGAACTCACTGCTGTTATGATTTAAAGCGGAATTAATTCCGCTGAAGTGTTTTTGTTTAACGGTTATTTTGTGTTGGTTCAATGCAAATAGCGATAAACCCTTTATGCGTAACGGCATTATGTCGCATTCAGCTGTTTTACTTTTAATAATATTATGATGCATTTGACCATTAAATGAATCATTTGTCGTTTTTGTCGAACCCATCCATTTTACAGATGTGTGTGTGTAGTTCGACCATTGATGGGCTCCATTTTCCGCAACTCCACGACTAGCGCGTATTTTGCGTGACTTCACACATATCATTCAATTTCATCGCCGATAAATGTGCAGGTTGCATCACGTTTTCCTTCACCGTAAGAGGGTCGGGTAAATATGTACATATGAAAATCGAAAGAAAATTCTAAAAACACATTGGTACATGGCGGGATTCGAACTCGGAACCTGCAGTTTACAAGTCAAGAACTAAACCCCTGAGCCACCGATGCCCTTATTATCCATTTTGCATTTATATATATATATTTTTTCACATAAGGGTTTTTGCAATCACAGGTTATTTCAAATAATCGGCAACGCAAAGACCAGTACGTGACTGGGTCATGTAGGAAATCGCAAGGGGAGTTAGGTGAATCGATATTTTCTATGTTTACAAATACTCTGACAAGGGTAAACGTTATTTTACACACATTCAACTTAAGATTTCTGTTATTTTTATTTCAACATCGTTCAATAGAAGATAATGTTATTGTTTTCTGTCATGTTCCTTACGATAATGATATCAAAAGTTTATTCATTTTCTTAAGTATATTGCTGAATAATAATCAGTCAAACATATGTTTTTTTTTTAATTTTAGTCCACTTTTCTTTCCTATCCTTTTTTATAAAGGAATGATGGGAAGGGAAAGTGGATTTGGTGGGGGAGGCGACGCACAGGAAGTGGAATTATTCTGTAGATTAAGGGCAACGCATCTGCAATTGCAAATGTTT
>QDHC01006236.1:1169307-1207745 GCA_013186455.1 Papilio dardanus tibullus
TTTAACATTAGGGTTTTTGCAATCACAGGTTATTTCAAATAATCGGCAACGCAAAGACCAGTACGTGACTGGGTCATGTAGGAAATCGCAAGGGGAGTTAGGTGAATCGATATTTTCTATGTTTACAAATACTCTGACAAGGGTAAACGTTATTTTACACACATTCAACTTAAGATTTCTGTTCTTTTTATTTCAACATCGTTCAATAGAAGATAATGTTATTGTTTTCTGTCATTTTCCTTATAATGATAATGCTATTAAATTTTAATTCATTTTCTTAAGTATATTGCTGAATAACAATCAGTCAAACGTATGTTTTTTTTTAATTTTAGTCCACTTTCCCTTCCTATCCTTTTCTTATAAGGAAATGATGGGAAGGGAAAATGTCTGTGAGCAGCGGTCGCTTGGCTATTTCAGCGAATGAAGGTGGCCGCTTTCTCGTTTGCCACTTTTTAATATAAAAAAATGTTTGTTAGTGTAAGTACAATTATACGATATCAGATTTAATTTCCATTACCCGTAGTATAGTATGCAAGGCTACTCGACTCGTATTCCTATGTGGTACTATTACAGCGCAGCGCACGTCATTGGGCGTCGCAGCGACGGCTCGTCGCCACAAAACTGAACAATTTTCTGATACCAATCTGACACGAAATGATTATGTATGATATACCATTTATATATCCATTTGTCAAGCTTTATTTGTTGACTGTGTTCAGGAAGGTTCATCGGTTAAACATTTTATTTGATTACGTTATTTTAGGATCAATTTGATATTTGTTTAATCGGATCTATGGAATCCTGTTCCATCTAAATCTATACTATCATAAAGAGAGAAACTTTGTATTTTAGTTTGTATTGAAAATAACTCAAGAACTACTGGGCCGATTTCAAAATTTCTTCCACTATTAGAAAGCTACATTATCCCCGAGTAACATAGGCTATATTATTTAAATCAATCAAATCATACAACAGCTAGTGATAGAACTCCAAAAGTTCTCCAAAATTTTATAAATTGAAACAATCTCTGTCTACATTACATCATCATTATCCTGTCCTAGGGTCCTAGGGTCAGCGCAGTATTTACTACTCCTCCATACTTCTCTATCAGCCGTTATCTCTTAATCCCCCTTTTTCAGCATATCTATTTTGAAGCGAATACTGCCTAGTGTCATAGTATCTTGAACTAAAAGAGCACCAATAAATGACATTGAACTAAACATTTTAATCTTTGTTTCAGATGTCAAGAGGAAAGTCGAAGGTTGAAGGTAGGTATTTACAAGTAAGTTCTAATAAGTGGTATTATCAGGATGGTCCAACACAATACGTTGCTAGTCTACAATTACACTGTAAGCGTTTAGCATTATTAATTCAACGAGCCGGTGTTTCTGCACCTAGCGGGCAGACAGTAATGACACACTGATAGAATATAGATGTAGTTATTTTTGTCCTACTGGACTTCATTGCTAAAGGGTTGTGATAATTATAAGTATATTAAATTATAGACCTGCATTTTATTTACAAATTAAAACAAACAGTGATTTGTGCAATAATATCACTTACCTACTGCTACTCTCAGTAATTTAATGGTAACCTAAAAAGCATCTTAGTCTCCCTTACTTGATCCTTGTACATCTTCGAATACAGCAGTTTGTTTGTTTTAATTTTTGTCTGGAATCGTTTTAACAATATTTCTTTTAACATCAATCGTGTTAAGATTATCAAATACGAGAACTTTTGTAAATTGTCGATTGGATAAAGGGAATTTTCCTGATTGGCTAGACTTCGTCCCTTGAGGCTACCACTTTCCTCTTCCGATCGCTGCGACGTCCAAAGTTTCATATTTCGATTCCATGTTTCTCTTTTTCTTTAAAAATTCTTCGTTAGACGTTCACCGCCTTAGGGCACATTCATGGCCACGAATAAACGTTGTTACGTTCAATTTTAAGTATGTTTTATTTTTTTTTAATGTAACAGAATTTACTGTTTGTTGCGCAGTTAAGAATAATTTACTTAAAACGAATTCTTTACACGTTAATATCAGTAAGCTTATTTCGAATTTAGTTTATTGAAAAACACAGTAAAACAATTATTAGATACATAATATTATAAAATATATTATAAAAGGTGTATTTACTATGTAAATTAGGTCACGGATCAGAAACATATAAATCTGAAGTAGGTCTGTATGTGACGTCAAATTATCACATCAAGTTTTCAACATGTGTACGCTAAGAGCTTTGAGCGACATTCGAAAGCCCCTTTAATTAAAGAGAATATTATAACGTACTGATACTAATTTTCTATCACTTGTTCCCTAAGGCCTTTGTGATCGTCTCAGTTATTAAGGTTCAAAGGAAAGCGAGCAGACCTTCGCTCGAGACTACGTGCGAATCAATGGCGTGGAAAACGCTCTATCGATTTTAAACTACCCTCATATTGCAGTTTGTTAAACCTATATTGTTATTGGCTTTGAAGGAATGTTTCACTTTGTTTGACATTCCGAAAATGGTTCGAATGACTTTGAATAAAATGTACAATTTTGTGATTAGGTCATTTGGAATGGAGCGTTCAAATATTTGGTAACATGACCGCATAATTAAACAAACAATATTTGTTTTCTGAATTTCATTAGTTTTAGTAGTGGAGAGATGATATTTTGCTAGTGTTATATGGTGACCGGGTGTTTGTTACTTTCAAATGTATATCTAGGCATTAAAACAAACAACAACTCACCAGATAAATGTAAAATTAACACCGTTTCTTTTTTGTTTAACAAACATCATAATTAATTAAAATAACTTTATGTACAAATAATATTTTCCCGATGTTGTTGCTTTAATTCATAATATTTTAATATCGAAAATTACTTTCGATATTTGAGAGATAGAATTTTAATGAAACTATTTTAATAACAGTATCGAAAATTAAAATCTGATGAATGACACTAATTACGAACGTCGGGATTTCGATTTATATTGTATTTTAAATACATTTACGCTAGAGCACGTAAGTGAAACAGATTGTTGAAATGATGATTAATGTTTGTTTATGAAAACATTCGTTAAAATTAAAATGTTCTACTTAAAAATAAGAATGCGAAACATATTTTTGATGCGCTGTAATCATTACATTATATTAATAAAAGATTTACAGGTTCAATAATATCCCATTGTCGCCAGCTCATTTATTGTACGATCCCTACGAGAGTCTCGAGTCCACCATGTTAAAGGCCACTGGATCATATTCAGAGACAATATCGTAACAATGAGGTTGAAGCAAGTTCATTTTTGTTAGATCTTAATCGACCACGCTGCCGCATTACGGGGATTGAAGATGCCTTAGATCCTGATGCTTAAACACTGCGCTCTTGACTTTTAACCAATCCAATATTTTATAACACTTAAAAATTTCTTCTTATCAGAATCAATCAGAACTTCAATCGACAACACGACCGTCGCAACTGAATTAATATTTAATTACACCCCTCAACTGACGTGATTGCATTTCCTGTTACTGACATCGAAGTTTATTATTTTGCCAATTCCAAACGATATTAAATTCTTGCAAGTGAAACTGGGGCGTGCCTTGTTTCAACTATTAAGCTTGTGTACACTGAATCAAATTTTAGAAACGACTCGAGTGGCGAACACTCTACACAGAAAACTCAATGCGAGAATTTCATGCAATATTCGACCTAATTTACAAAAGCAAGTTTATTAAAAAAATGTTTAAGTAAAAGAATGCTAAGAAATATTTTAATAACATAATTTTAATTTCGAGTCTTAAAACTTTGCATAAAAGCAAGTGCAAATTTAATAATAAAGGATAGGAAATAGGAAGCATTTAGCCATTTACACTTTCCCTCCACTCGGCGCGCTATTATGACCATTAACAGTTCTTTTTCGGATTTAAGTTTCGCCTTTAGAGCCTCTAAAGGCAATTAAAGGAAAGAGGATTAAAGTGAGAACAGCAATTTAGTTGATTGTAGAAAAGATAATTGCTGAATTGCGACTCTATTGAAGCGTGAACAAATGATATAGTTTTCTACGGAATCGTCTGCAGACTGCAGTATTTAACTCAATTATCGAACTAAGCAGTATACTCGTTTTATTTTCTAATTATTTTCTTAACTAACAACTTAATTAAAAGACAAGAAATAATTGCAAGAGACTAATAAGCAAACTACAACATTTTCCAATACCATAATAAAAGAAATAAAATACAAAACAATAATTAAATATAAGAAATAAATTACTTATATTATTTCAAACAACATACCTACTTAATAATCCGTAGTATTTTTCAGAATATATGCAATGAAATATCAGACACTGCCAACTCACGAACTTATCAATTTCTCAAAATCCAATCTCTTCAATATATACGGTAAACTTCGACAGATGTCAAAGTTTTGGTAAAGTCTCGTCTCTGCGTAAAGTCCATTGCTTTTAAATTATAAGGTTTGTTGAAGAATTCTTCAGTCGACACGATCTCAGGTGTGAGAGCACTCACGGGAACTTGGCCGATCAGTGGATTCAAATATACCTAAGTGCAACTGCAGACCAACAAGTCTTGAATTTTACACACATATTTGTTATTCTATTTTCAGATTTTTAGTGTCCACATTTTTTTAAATAAAACAGAAGTATATATAGAAACTTTTTAAAAGGCAACTAAAACATTTAATTCGCACAATAAAAACTGAAAACATACAAAAAACTTATAACATCTTTCATTGCCAAATACCTAAAAACCTTTTTGTATCAACTTATTTGAAGGTGAAAATTTTACACAACAAAAACCTTTTTCACTCGATAGTTACGAAATTAAATTACTAAATTAGTCGGAAAAGTACCAGTATAAAATTGTAATACCCTCATGTGTGTTGTACACAACATTTTAGATTATTAAAATAATTACAGACACGACTGTAAAGAGAAATTACGGTGTTTAGATCCAGCTATTATTCACTACTTTGTACAGTTTCTATGTAATTGAAACACAAAAAACAAAAACAGAGAAATAATTCTTCATTACAGTATTATTTAAAAAACCTGACAAGTTACTTATTAAGCTTGTTTCAATTAATTAAAATAATTGGTGGTAACTTTGAAATTAACTGTCATATTATATTACTATCGCATGGAATTGAATAATATAGCCTATGTTACTCGGGGATAATGTAGCTTTATAATGGTGATAGAATTTTTGAAATCGGCCAAATAGTTCTTGAGTTATTTCAATACAAACAAAAATACAAAAATTCAAATGTTCTCTCTCTATAATATCACTAGCTGTTGCTCGCGACTTCGTCCGCATGGAATTAGATAATATAGCCTATGTTACTTGGGGATAATGTAGCTTTCTAATGGTGAAAGAATTTTTGAAATCGGCCCAGTAGTTCTTGAGTTATTTCAATACAAACAAAAATACAAAAATTCTAAGTTTCTCTCATTATAAATAATATTAGTATAGCTTTTATTTTATTAACTACTTTATCATATTTTATTAAAGGTTTAAAGTTTACTAATAAGGTTCGAATGGAGAGTCAGAAATAATAACTAAATTATTAATTGGAATTTAATTACATTGTGATAAATACTACTTAACGTTTTCATATATAGTAAAATGTATCCTTGTCAATCAATTAATCTATACTAATAATATAAAGAGAGAAACTTTGTATTTTTGAATTTTTGTATTTTTGTTTGTATTTAAATAACTCAAGAACTACTGGACCGAATTCAAAAATTCTTTTACCATTAAAAAGCTATATTATCGCCGAGTAACATAGGCTATTTTATTTAATTCCACGCGGACGAAGTCGCGCGCACCAGCTAGTAGCTTATAACTGTAAATAACTATGTCTTAAAAGAAAACACGTTAGAAATTATGTGAACTTTGTCACGGCTAAAACTTTTACCATATATTTATCAATCAATTTTTCTCCCATTCAGGTTCATATCTTTGAAGCGAAGAAATGATTTATCTCTTAATAAATTGATATCACAAGTTCACGGGGACCTTTGGAAATGGTTACTTTAGGTTGAGATTTGATGAGAGGGGCCGCGTTAATTAATACCGTCCATTAGCATCGCTTGCTTCGTCTGAGTCGCTGTAAATGCAATTAGTTTGCGCCGAGACACGGCGCCGTACCGCGCAACCCGCCTTCAACCTAAATATAATTCGCGTCCTAATAAAATTATTCCTCTGAGTGTTTCTATGAAAATATTGTTCTATTCATATTATGTTGTCTACACATAACATTTTGAGAAATTCTTGTGAAAACTCTACAAACATTTCATAGTCTATGATAAGCTTCATCTAGTCATGTTTTTCCAAAAACATAGTGTAACAATTTCCTTAAAATGTATTTAGACTTATTTACTGCTTAAAATATAATGACATTTCTTTATATTTTTAGGTTCAATGGACGGGACCATGCAGTATTGTTAACTACTCGAAACTTTTTTCTGTTAACTGAAAATACTCGAGAACCTAAAAGGCAACGAACTTTTGACTAGTATAAAAACTATATTAAAATGTAAATGTTCCTTTATTTTAGTTTACTGTACTAACTCTCAGCTAACAATGTAGAGACAATGCACCATGTGATTTCGAGAGTGGAAATTGCATTTGTATTTCGGGCCGGTGTTTCCACCAGTCGACTCGCTCTGGTTTTCGGCTCCGACGCAAATGATTAGAGCAACTCTAACCCTCGACGGGTTCTTTTGCCGGCTCCCGGCGCCGCTCAGTAAACTCTCAATAGATTCATTAAGACTGTAACGAGATCTTCCAGAGAGAATTACGAATGCTTTGTTTCGTTAAATGCGATTTATTTTGTTTAATAATATATTTCCTATTAAATTTTCGCTAATATTCGCTTGACGATGAAATATAAAGAAAATATTTCAATTTAGTCACACATTTTTAAACCTGTCTGTTCATTCGCGAAGCTTTTTTATTGCTTAAAAGTATTGTTAATATTACTCAGATGTTAAAAGGCACGTTTATATCGATATTAAGCGCAAATCGATTGGAAGTGTCGAACGAACGACGTTCAAATCACGGATTCAAGAAAAGGTATTTTTCAAAGCTGACTGCAGGCAGCAGATAAGGGAGCTGCCGAAAATGTGACCGAATTTCAATCAAATTTATGACTTATAATAATGATTATAGGTGCTTTATCAGTGCGTCGCATAAAATTTGCAATTTCAATGAAAAGGTGAGCTCTACCGTTATTAATTCTTCGGCAATCGTAAGGCGGCGATAACGATTGCCCGAATTAATCTGTCGCTAAAAATGTTAATGTATAAAGGGGGATTTCACAATTTTATGGCACCATTACGTACTTGAGATAAAAACAGTCGACTTCTTCTTTTTTTTTTTGTTATTAGCAAAGTAAGCATTTGACATAATAAGTAATTTGAACAAATACTTTGGGCAATATATTGACTGTTTTATGACATTTTTTTCAATCAAAATTTTTAATATGCTTAATTCGATTTTAAAAATTATTCTCTAATTAAGTCATTATTGTAATTCACTCATCATTTTGAGAGTGTTTTGGATCAATACAATATTCAATGCGTATAAGAAGTCTTCAAAGAAAAACTTCATTTCATAAATGGTGCGACTCCGTATTCTTTGAAAATATAGAAATCATTTTCAAATATAATTTCTTATTATAACACTTTGGTAAAGTCGTCGACTAAAATCTTTGTTCTATGGCACCCCCAGCGCGGCTGGACCGCTCGCAGCGATTGAAATTTAAAATATTGTACCCTTTGCCATTATGCGAGCTTATTCACCCTTGAAATATCCCTGGGGGGCATCAGGTACAACGATTGGGGAAAATATTTTACACTTGTTACTAAGGATGTCGTTTTAAGGTCTGCTACTAACACTTAATTCCATCTAATATCCAACCTTCTTACGAAGATATTAAAGCTCAAATTTCATTAACGACAAAGTTATTCCAGTGAAATATTTATGAAACGCACTTAATTAGTGTGTCGAGAATGAAAAATTGTTATTGAAACGTAGTTGATTGAGCTGGCGTATCGTAACTATGTCATTTTGGATGCGACGCTAATGAAAACCCGATTAATCACATGGCGGGTCTCGTCAACGCTTTTAGTGAAATGGTATGCGGTGCTTGATTGTGCATTATATTACTGCATTATGATTTTAATTTTCATTACAAATGAACTACTCAAGTAATTCAAATTGAATGTGGACAGATACAAAGGTAGAGGAAGGCCAAAGAAAGTATGGACGAATTGTGTGAAACAAATTGCTGAAAAAAGTGGTGAATCCAGAACTAACGGCTAATAGGGAAGTACGTAGGAGTAGTAGATGCCGTACCGACCCCAACATAGTCATGAACTACTTAAGCGAATGTAAATATAAATAGTCGTTGGTTACATAATTGTAGACAGATTCAATTAAATCCGCAGACAGCGGCCGGCGCGAGCGGCGGCACATTCGAAACTTTACAAAGCTTAAATTCGTTACAAAAATAATTAAGCGAATAACTTGAGTCATTAGTTGCGACGAATCCGCAACAAGGGCGCACCTAGAGTTCAGATAGCGCACTCCGCATTACGCCCGGTTACGTCCGGCCCACTGAGCGGAAGGCCAGCGTTTACTTGATAAAATAAATTTGAACAAAACAAACGCATTCGTTGCGGCAATATGAATCCACCTCTCTGAAGTTGTGCCAAGCGGCATGGAAGCGGAAAAACGGTAGCCTGCCACGAACTAATATGTGAATGCCGCGCATATTTGCCGATATGAGCAATTGTCGCTAATACGCATGGATGACTGTGTTATTCGATAAAAATTAGAGTTCCGCAACTTTTGGCATGGAGAATATATTAACGGCTTTAAATACAGAGTTTTTATTAAGTTTTAGGGAAAATATGAATTTAGAGAATATTTTTTTTAACTGGTTTAATTCTACACATAAATACGGATGTTACCTTGCATTCTATTTGCACGTCCGTATGTTAGAGTTCCACTTCTCGAATTTTTTTTTAAATCGATGACGACTACTTTCATTTTAAATATTTCAGGGGGCTACTCAGAGTACCTTTCGATTGGCAATATCGCTGATGGCATCGACAAAAATGTGTGAAGCTGAAATTGACATTCGATAAGCCACGTGCTTGTCATGTGTGAGATATAGTCATTGTCAGTTCCATATAGTTTTGATGTTCGCTATCGAATCGCTTTGTAGCGCATGTACCTTGGGTAACCCCCCAGGTATTATTTCACAAAGCGTTGAACTAAATCTGATCACAACGTTAACAAGACTCTTGGAACGTCTTTACAAACTCGTACCTATTAAACGATTAATAGAAATCTAACACCACTTCTACAAATCCTTTGATGGTGTACCGTCCAGCGTACATCCATTGGACAATCATAGAATTAAAATTACGAACTAAGTTTAAGCCGAATTGATGTGTCAAGCGTAACGAGAGACTGGGTAGTTGCAGTGGGGTGGCCATTCGTTAGTCTAACTCTTTTGGTAAAACGAGCTCGGGATAAGCCGGCTGCGATGTTAACATTCTTTTCAATAATCACGAGGGGAGATGTGAGTGCCCTATGTCTTGTTTATTGGATTTTTTGTTACAATCTACATGTGAATAGAAACTTAAATCTGTCAGACGTTTGCTTGCATCGAGTCGATGTTAGCGATTGTTTCGTAAATTATGTTACAATATTTACTTATTTAATGAAATAAATTGATAAACTTTTGTGCATGATTTAATAATTTACTTTTGTTAACACACATGTTTTAATAGTTTAACTAGCTGTTGTGCGCGACTGCGTCCGCGTGAAATTAAATATTATAGCCTATGTTACTCGGGGATAATGTAACTTTCTAATGGTGAAATCGGCCAAGTAGTTCTTGAGTTATTTCAATACACACAAAAATACAAAAATATAAAGTTTCTCTCTTTATAATATTAGTATAGACAACACACAGATGGCGTAAGAAAGTTAAGTCACCGCAATGTTAAAAGCCCTATATTTTATTAGATACATAAACTTTTAGACACTTTTTAATTTTCTTAAATGTATAGTTTAATATTACTTTTATCTCTTCAATTAATTGTTCAGGTATTTTCCCTCACCACACTTATTTCAATTAATATTATTAATGCAAGATCGCATATCAATGTTGCGTAGTTCTTCGTAAGAAGAGACTGTGTGCTTTCCATACGGCTTAAAGAGTTTATATTAATAAATCGGAAAATTATAACGATGTTCATAAAAATACTGAAAACTTGTTCATTGTCAACTCTATAGATTTTTCGTTCAGACGATTTTAAATTTTTTTCGTCCGAAACAAGCGTGTTGGTCGCTTTAATAAGTCCTGCACATGATAAATCGGATCAAGTGTTTGCATTCTATAACCATCTCGTTCTCTTACACAAATATTTATATTTTTCTATCTCTGTCTATACCGGTTTAGGGTTGTAATTTTAATATGTTTGTGGGGTAAACTAAATGAAAGTGTTGTTCGTGTCGCGGGCATCATTAGAACGGCTTTTCTGATAGAAAGAAAGACTCTTGTCATTACAAAACGTATGCTTTAGGGTTCAGGGCTCCGAAGTGGAAGAGTTTGAGTTACTACGAATTTCGTTGAACATAATCCTATTAGTAAAGGAACTAAGTATTTATGCTTCCGCAATTTATACCTACACCGACACACAGGCTACTAAGATAAAAGTGTGTATCGGTCGCTCAGGCGCCACTCAAATACTTCGTTAAATACGTCGGTTAAAATCTAAATAACGTCATAATTAAACGAGATGGCTGTAAAATCTGAATTTTAAACGTCGACTTAACATGTAAAACGCTCTTACATATTGAGTCGCATTGAACATATGGCCGTAAGTTTATGTTTCTATTGTACTCTTGAAAAACGTTAACTTCATCATCACCAATTTAAAGCAGTCCTCTGTCTTCTTTACATTCACTATATCTGACTTGCTGTCTATAACAAGTTCATTTTATTTAGGGTGTGTATCGTTTTTATTTGTCACTTATTAAGATGGATATCGTTGGCCCCAATTAATGTGGTGCATATGCGCGGAACTAATTTGAAGAATTTAATTACTTTTGTTGTTGGTTTATGTTTTATTATTCAACTAGGTGTTCATTTCATTACCACGATTAATTAAAGTTCTATACATTGTCCGCAGCAACAAAAACTACACTTGCTAGATTAAAGCTTAAGCTAACGAAGGAAAAGTATATATCAAAGACGCTAAATATATACTAGTGGATTGGGCTTCCATTCAAAACAAAAATGTTAACATAATACAAATAAAAGGTAGCAAACTAACTCAATTTATTTTCACTACATAAAATTACAATCTGATAGTCATAGAATTGAGCACCCCATGGCCTTTAGAAAACATTCACAGAAGGTCTCGGCCCATAACACGGTGTTCAAAGTTACACAGATGGAATGACCGGTCGACGTAGATAGAGTGAGGTCATCAATATTGTTCGAGTTTAGTGCAGATGAAATGCCACTGAGGGTAAGAAACACCACATTGGTAGTAGAACGGTTACGACTTAGGGGCCTTCAAAAGAGTGTACTCCTTCCTCAAAGACCGACAACACAACTGCGGTTCCTCTGGCATTGGAGGTGTCCACGGGTGTCAGATCAACTTAGCTAATCCGCAGCTCGTTTGCCTGCATCTTCTATAAAAAAAAGATTAAAATAGTATTAGATCCGCAGTTGATTATTGGAAGTCTGTACATACACCTTCTTTTTAATTATATTTTACATCGCCGTAATGTTTAAGCTTATCACATTCTTAATGTCAAATTGTAAAAAAATCCCGGTAATCTTAAACTTATCTGAAATCAAATTAGATTGTTATCTTCTTGAGATTTTTGTCTAGACTGTAGAATCTAGCGGAACAGCTATAAGTCCTAGTTTAACTTCTAACGAGATAGCGATAAATAAGGGTCATTTATTGAGAGCAGGTTCCCTTTATAAATGTCTTTGGAGTAAACAACACGTACAGTTCCAAGCTACCTTTTCTTATTCAACTATAACCAATCTACAAATTGCTTTCCAGTTTTATACAGCTCAATATTTTATAAGGTTTATTTGCTATAAGGATAGGGAGATTTTTCTAATTAAATTTGTGCTCGTTTGCATCGTAAATTCTTAAAACAAACTAGGGTTCTCTTTTAATTAATTTTGCTAATAAACGTACATAGCATATTATGACTAAATGAATTTACTATGTATTTTTCAAACATGTACTAACAAGTTAGATTTACAAAAACAGATCTTATATTTGTAACTAATAGAAAAAACATTTTTACGTTTGAGAAGATATAATTTCTCTTCTACCCTCCAACAATCACCTACCTCATTAAGCCGCAGTCGGTGAAAATATTCGGAGAAATTAGGCGACTTGTTTAGGTAAAAGTACAAGGGTGGTTGTAATTAATTACAGCTGTCATTTCAGTAGTATTTTTGTGACAGAAAACTTTTCGGTACTTTCACAATATAGGGTGATTACCCAAAGTACATGCGCTACAAAGCGAATCGATAGCAAACATCAGAAGTGTACGGAACTGACAATGACATTCGATATCTCATACGTGACAAGCACATGGTTTATCGTCATTGTCAGTTTTATACATGTTTGTCGATTTAAAGTTAAGTCTGTTACACAAGTCGTATTGTAAAAACTGATGGTGTGTACCTTGCTTAATGTAGGTACTCTGAAATGAACGTATAATAAATAAAGTTTATATTTAAATCCACCGCATAAAAACTTGTCTGTACTCTCAACTTTTATGGCGAAAGTTGGGCTTGTTAGTAAAAAGCTAATTAAAGGAATGAGAGTTGTCTATAAAAAATCACTAAAGTTGTAAGCGCATTAAATAGTAGATTTGTAGACGAGGACTGATTACTACATTTTAAAAGCCATCTATTTAAGTATATTGTCATTGTTTTGTATAACTTTACTCTTTCATGTTTTAAAAAGTATTTTCTCTAGCACTTTTAGTTTGGACATTCATCACTGTGTTCTAAAAAAAATTTCTTCATAAAAATTCCGCCGACTAAGCAATATTCTCGACACACCGAATAATAAAGCTAAACATGCTACAAACCACATCTTAAATAGTTAAACAGACTTTTCTGACTTACAAGTGTCAGAGCCCAGTCATCGTACCCCAATAAAGCTAAGTGTCTCAGACGGGCAAGAAATTCAAGACCTACTTGTAAATATTTTAAACAGTAACAGTTGTTTGGGAAAAGTTCTACGACGCCTTTGAATTAGTAATTAAGTAGAAGGGGAAGGTGAAGGGGAGGGGCGGGGAACAATTTCACATAAAGCATCAGCCTGTCAACTTTAATGAAACTGTCTACTTGAATGTCGGATTGAATTTTCAAATAGACTTGTTCGTTTTTATAAACTTTGTTTCTAAACATAGAGCACAAACTTACCATTATCGTAGTCGATATGGGAATATAATATGTGTTGAGGATAGTTTAATTAAACAAATAATGGACTAACACTGTCAGAGGCGTGGTGCGAGAATTTATTAGATTGATACAAAAAAGTAATAAAGTCTTCAATACAACAATCGCTTTTCATAAACTTTGATAGGCCGTTCAAGCGATGTAAAAAACATAGTACCTTCAATTCCATATTTGAGAACTACAAAGTTTCATTATATTACTGATCTTATGGCTCTTAAGTATAAAATGAGTAATTAATTCTAAAAAGAAATTAAGTATGTTTATTCAACTATGATTCTATATAAATACTGTTACAAAACCCTCAAGGTTTAAAGGAAGATTGACGCTAGGTGAATCATTAGTTCATCGCACTTATTAATGCAGTAAACTGCAACTCTTAATCAAACTTCCTTAGCTTAACATTTAATGTTATATTTTCAAACGACTTAAAATAAAATATAATAAGATGCATTCCCCTTCAAGGCGTCAACTTAAGACAAATTTAATAACGTCGTAAAATGTTTTATTAATTAATAAAATTAACTGTGAACGTATTGGACTTTGTACTTAGCGACTGCTTAAAAATTTAGCACCGGCTCGCAGGCTGAAGTTTGTTGGCGCCCCTACGAGCCTTCACTCTTAATTATTACTTTGGGAAAATTAAGACTGTCGTTTAGTCCGGAGAGCCCGAAGGTTGCGCCTGTGTTCCATTTATCTAAATGTATTTTATCTCACTGAGGGCGCCGGCGACCTACGACTTATGGAGTCGCCATGTGATATTTATTAATGGAGGGAATCACGGGAAGTGAATGAGAGATACGTTTCTGATTTCATTGAATTTCTTTGATAGTTTGGATGATATAAAGTGTAAAATGTTTCCGCTCAGAAATTATTATGAAAAAGTTTTACAATTATCCTTATCCTTACATAGTACTCGTATAAAATAATAACGCTTTTTTTTTATATTTGTCCCTATTTATGCTTGAATCTTTAAAACTACGCAACGGAATTTGATGCGTTTTTTTTAATATATAGAGTGATTCATAAGGAAGGTTTTCATAAATTATACATTCACAATATAATAGAGTAACAATGATAATTTAGAGGTTTTTAATATGATGTCGTAAATTAACACATTTTTAGCGCTTACATTGCAAACGCTGCAGTATTTAGTATCAGCATTATACCGATTTGCACCCGTGCGAAGCCGGGGCGGTTCGCTAGTTAAGAAATAATATTCCACAAAATACTTATAATAAAATAAACTTTCGTGTACATAAAATCAATGAATCGATTTTTTCTCATCTCTAAGGTATTTTTTGAACATGAATTATTCATTGTCGTACATATTTGATGTTAAAACATTTGTTAATTATATTATATTTACATTAATTTAGTATTAGGAGCAACTCTACTCTTCTCTTTGTTCCGTATAAAGCTTCAAAGTAATGACGCATAGACACTACCGCGTATTAAGTACATTACCTATTGTAAGTGTGCTTTGAGGTGCTGCGCTGTCGCGCATCCCTGTGACGCTTTCACACTAATTATGAGCCTTTCTCTAACAGCTTCTCTTACATTATACTTAAAGGGAGCTTACTTAAACAAATATAATAGTAGAAATCTGCATGGAACTAGTGAAAAGAAGAAAATTCAAACACAAAAATAGTAAAATACTATAATTGTGTACAGTACTTTTAGCCTTCAACTTTTCTCTTCTTCTTTAATTTAACGTTTTTGAACCTTGTATCAACAAGAAGTATTGTATCTCCATTAGGTGTCCTTTTCAACCCTCTGTCCTGTGCCAACATGTTGACCTTCTAATACGACGTCCACTTTCTTTTTAATTTGGTTTAAATAAGTTGTCCTCGGTCTTTCTCTCTTTCTCTTCCCTACTATGCTTCTATTAAGTTAATAAATATACATTTTTATATACTAAAATATTTTAATATTTTAAGTCGTAGGTAAGAAAGGGAATCTATTGGGTTCTAAGGTCAAAAGGCAGAGTCCTTGTATCTCAAAATGAAGTAGAGAACTTGACGTCTTTGTAGCGTCTTCGTTTGATCTGTATGTAATTATAATTTACACGAGTTTAATACGTTGAACGAAACGTGACGTGAGTAATATTACTTTAGATAGTATTAAAATAAATATTTATGATTTAAATCAAACAAATGTTAAATTATGTGATCAATTTTATTTAAATCGTAATTGATACGCTCTAAAATGTTTTAGATTTTTTTGTTTACTCTTCGGGTAGAAAGTAATTATACGAGTAGCTTGCTTTTTACAGAATTTATTCTATTTCATTCAATCGTCGCGTAAAAAATAATCTTTATAAAGAATTACGGTGAATCACCATCACCATAGCCTACCCTGAGGGGTGACTAGGCCGTAGTAAACCACGCTGGCCAAGTGCGGGTTGATTGACTTCACACATGTCTTTGAATTTCTTCGCCGATATGCGTAGGTTGCATCACGATGTTTTCCTTAATAGATGAAGCCTGGAAACTTTGTACAAAATAATTATTCATATAAAAATAATTGTAAACCATTTTGGCAAAGATTTCATTTGCAGTGCGTGAATTTGTGGTCAGGACTCATTATCGTTACTGTTATTCTGCAAATTTTAAATCAGATGGCGGCCGGATTAATGTTTAGCTCGCTACATAAAATGGATTATTCATTTTTCGGTCACGTAAAATAATATAACGCAATGAATCTGCGTAACTTGATTATACCGCGATAGAATTCATTACGTATTTTAAATAATAGGTACCTATTAAGTATTGTGTTACGGTCGTTTTAACATCGTTTAATGAAGATTTAGAAGGTATTGAACAGTTTTAATGTTTTATTTTATACACATTTAGTACTAGTTTTTAGAACCATGTTTTTATTAAAAGTTGAACACTTTTTATTGCGCACTCAAGTTACAACCGCTCGCATCATATTCAGTCTTTACAAAACAACCTTACAAAGGGTATGCGTTTTTCGTGAAACTTTATCAAAACAAAAGCTCCGTTTCTATTTACGTTCGCAACGTAATATCTTATTTAAAATGTTCATGCGAGCATTTTTTATTTAGCTCCGGCTCTGTAGGACGGGAACTGTCACTTGCCCGCCGGAGTA
The DNA here is from genome assembly GCA_013186455.1 of Papilio dardanus tibullus. Lineage (NCBI taxonomy): Eukaryota > Metazoa > Arthropoda > Insecta > Lepidoptera > Papilionidae > Papilio > Papilio dardanus. Next base: position 1,185,956 of record QDHC01006236.1, read on the forward strand.
CTTCAAGTTGAACACATCTCTCTCACCGCTGTATAAATATTTATGAAAACACTGTCCGAATTAAATCCCGTCTCAACGTTACGACGTCGTATTGTCTCTTCACTTTGAAAAATGTATTACGTAAGTCTAGTTAGGTTTAAGGTGTAAAGGAAATTATGTCATGTAGATAGGTACGACGAAATGACGAGGCGTTGAGACCTTTATACAACTTTTGCAACACAAAAAGTTGTTTAAAGTTGTCTCATTTACAAAACGTCTGACAAACGTGTGACAAAAGCGTTTGGAGTTATTTGAGTTCATAGTAACATTAGTCGTAAAATACATTTACAAATAATTTATTTAAATATTACATATTTGTTTAATTATTATTCTAGTCCCTTAAAGGTTTTACAAAATAAATTCACACGACACTATTTTCTATTCGAAACAGGTCGTGTTAAGAAATACGAATCAATATCATCTCTAAAATACAATCTTCAAAATCCATTTATGGGCTATCGCATAATGCAGTCCGCATATGCCCTTATTTATTCCACTTCGAACGGAGACAGAGAGAAAGATCAAATGGCCTTTGTCCTTTCCCTCTTTACTTATTCAAACAAAATTACATATGCCTGCTACCGAATCGCCATTGCCCGAAATTTTACGCGTAGGAGATAGTGTCATGAATATAAATCTATCGTAAAGGGCACCGCGGAGAGACCAGCCAAGTTTACGGCATAGCTCACTTTGCATTCTTTGTTCGGCGGACCCTTTATGGTCGCTTTATAGACTGAGGTCCTTTTGCATAAAGCCTCAGTGCTTAGGGAACTCGCCTACGACTCCCGCCAGGCTGCCTCTCGCCGTTAAAACTATTAAGCTCATGTGACGCGTCCCTTCGTGGTTTAAACTTATCGTTTTGACGCTTCCCACCTTTGTTTTAGCTTCTAAAAATATTTGAGAATGGCGGTAAATTCTGAATATAAATATTCTAAGATTGCACTGAAAATTAAGCTTATAATTATTTTACGTTAGTTTTAAAAAAGAAACAAGATTAGATGAAGCGAGTAAATAGTATTTAAATGGTAAAGTAAATGCTTAGCGCCTGCAGGGATCCCTGTTAACTATTAATCGCATTTTCTTTGCTGAAGATAACGAAACTCATTTAAGATATCTCGCAAACGCCTTTCAGGCGTTTTGGGGTGCAGCCGGCGGGTCGAACAGAGGCGGCGGTGGAGTAGACACGGATAAATTATTTTAATTGCATTCATTTTGTGTAGTTGAATAATGTAACTAGAATGAGATGTGGATTATTACAATTGAAACTTATGTCTATTAAATTACAAAATATGCTACACATTATTTGATTGTTTCGTATTTATTAATCTATTCCATATTTATTAATAGGCTACTTGCATATTATTTTGTTTTTTCTTATCTTCACACTACTTTTATTGTAATGCTTTCTGCATTGAGCTTTTAGCATAGTTGGACTTTGAACAAATCTTATTACAGTTATGTTCTTATGGATTTCCTTGTTCTTTAATATCTCCGTATTTCGTCTTTAGCGACCAAAGGTTTCTCTTTATGTCTAATAAAATTTTCTTCAAAGTATTCTTAATTGAAAATTCAAATTTATGCATAAGCTCTGATTGTACTATTCTGGAGGGAAACAGTCTAAGGCAGGGCCGTTTACGAGCTTCAAGCCTTGCCCGGGCCTCGGCAGACTTCCTCGAATTATATAAAATTAGTTTTAAGATGAGAGCAGGATCGTTTTTAATTTAAATTAACGGCGGACATACGACGTCCTTTCTATTCAAAATTACTTGTTCTAATTTTTAAAGTTTTCAAAATGTTACCTATAAAATATAGCAGAAGGGACACCGACTTCATCTTAGATTTTGTTTTGTGACGTCGCTTCATTCATTTCCGCCTCAAAGAAGTCGATAAAAGTCATTAATAACTTAAAAAAAATGTTTTATTTTATAATGATCACAAAAGTGCACGTTCTTATTCTAATAATTCAGGTGAGCAGTGTACTAGCAATGGGGTGTGAACGAAACAAATCGTTGCCAAATGATAATTTAGCTGAATTTCGTGTAAAATATCTGTTTCAATTGGGGTGTCGCAATCGGAAGGGCAATCTAGCGATGCGCCCTCTTCCGGCCATAAATAATCGCATGACATTTATTTCATAACGACGGAAGTTTGATAAGACGCCAAATAGCGTGTTGATTAAGATAGTCTGAGAATATCTTTAAAATAACTGGAAAACACAAGACTATGATCATTGTATTAAAGAGTAATCCCAGGTAAGTTTCTGGTAAATAAGGTAATTGTTCGAGAGTTCCAAATAAAATAAAATAAAAGTCAGTCTCGTTACTTCTGCTTTTTAAATGTAAGGTAGTTATTATCTAAAGAGAAAATTAAAAACATTTGTTTTAAATATCGAAAATGTTTTAACTAGATTTTAAAATGACAGGGGTTAGGTTATCTCTGTGTACCATAAACTCCGAGGGTTCACGAATCTTTACAACCCTTGACGTTTTCAGATTATTGTCCAATTAAATATGAAGATTTTCAGTTTTATGTTATTTAAAATTAAGGATTAGGTAGGTACTATGTAGACTACAGAGAAATTTAATTTATAGTACTGCACATTCAAGATTTTTTTTCTACTTTATTAAGGAAAATGTTAACCAAAAAACGTAATAGGAAGGGCTAATGTACATTAATGTAAAGCGGCAACTTTGCGGCGTAATCCGTTTAACCTCTTGAGCCGTTAATTTTTCGGACATGTCCGTAGCAGTTAGTTATAAAAGCAGAAATAATTTCATAAAAGCATTATATCTTTCCCGGGTCACGTAAGAGGGCGCTTCGGGGAAAATTACATTTTGTTTGGCCACGTTCGGAGCGGGCGACAGGGGACAACCGAGTTAAAGAGTGTATAGCATTCTTAGTAATTCTTTCATATCTCGCCGATCTTGCTGATGACCGAGTTTGTGGAATTTGTCGTTTTATCGGTAAGCAGGTTATTGCTTGGACATTTTTATTTAGCTTATCAAATAAAATATTTTGCCCTCTGTCGAGCAATGTGACCTTTTTTGTTCAACTCGAGCGTTAAGTTTCATTGTGTTATGAGTCTTCTTTTGTTTAGTAAAGGTCGTGGACACATACACTAGAATGAGTAAGTATTTTAAAGACATGACATGAAAGAAATATTCTTTGTAGTATAGCTTATATATTCGATACTAGCGACCCGTCCCGGCTTCGCACGGGTGCAAATCGGTATAATGTTGATACTAAATACTGCAGCATTTGGTAGTTAGCGCTAAAAATGTGTTAATTTACGACATCATATTAAAAACCTCTAAATTATCAGTGTTTCTCTACTATATTGTAAATGTATTATACATGAAAACCTTCCGTATGAATCACTCTATCTATTAAAAAACCGCATTAAAATCCGTTCCGTAGTTTTAAAGATTCAAGCTTATATAGGGACAAACATAAAAAAGCGTTATTGTTTTATACTATGTAAGGTTTAGGATAAGGATAGGCAGATATTTTCTTAATTTCTTTCTTCTCATGATCATAATGTTACACCTCATTAATGTAATATTCATTTCAAAAGTAGAAACATTTTAAATTCGTTTCTATCTGAAATAGTAGTCGTATGTCATTTGTGTAATAGTGTACGTAGTGTAACTCAGTACGGCCGTTACGTCCGAAATGCAAGGGTCTACCGGCCTCGTCCATTATTCCGACATTAGCGAAGTTACGGACGTCCGCACTTCTCAACTTTCCCACGTGAGGATTTAAGCCAATAAAATGCCACATCAAATCTGGCGAATGTTAATTTTAACCCTTCCTAGCAACACAAACGACTTTGACACGGGTCAAAATGTTATGACAGATAAATACAAAAATACGCTTATGAAAATTTTAAAAACATTTTTATATGTATTTAAATCGTGTCTAATAATAATAGAAGTATATTTTTAATCTGTTTGAAATAGGTCATCTCTTAAAGTATATGCTGAGGTTTTTAAAATGTTAATCAATACAGAAATTTCGATATGTAACGACGTTTTGTTCACAATCGTAACATAGGCATCGCCAGCCCTGCTTACATCCTAAACATACACATAAATAAGGCTAACGAGGTTAGTTAGAGCCTCTTATTGTATACGCAGCTTTACGTGACCGCAAAACAGACGCGAACCATACTAGTTACAGATTATACCGTACTGTTCTGTGTTGGCGTTTGGAAACTACTAAAGTATACAAATACAAAACTCGACATTGTCCTAAGTATAATTTATATATTTTGATTTTGCTGTGATTTCATTTAATAAGCCTCATTTTTTTATATTGAAATTATGTTTTCTCCTGTTTAAAATTATGAAAAGGTTCAGTTTCAGAACATAATATAAATTGTTGTAAAGAGGGGGAAGCAATATCCTATAATGCCTCGTTTTAATTTCCAGTTATAAATAATAATTTGGTAAATTTTCCCTATACAATTTCGGTTGCGTGTACAAAGTTTTTATTAGAATTTTATTGTTATTTAGGCGTGTTTGTTTCTTGTTTCAGATTAGATCGCCAGTTTTAAAGCGGCCGAGCGCTAATGTGACTTTCTGTTTTTCTTTCATTTATTACAGACCAAATAAAATGAAACTTCTCGCTTTAGCTACAAGCTCGAATATAAAACAAAAGTGAGTGCATACTCGTGCTATCACAATAAAATGTAGGGTCCGGTCCATCAAGCGCGGCGTAATGACGAAACCCCACCTGCCCGGCTCCGTCTAATGGCTACGAAACTAGCCACCGACGAAACTTTGCCACAGAGAAATTCCCGACCGCGGATGGGCGGCGAAAACTATGAGCGTTAAGAAACTTTTATTAGCGACCCTGCCGTTTAACCGCAAGTCAAGAGGTTATCCCTGTGGCCGGCCGGCGAACAACGCACCTGAGACCGCGCTTTTTTATTTCTCCTTCACATTTCCACCTAATTTTAACCTGCCACAGAGGTGGGCTGAACTTTGTCGGGCGTCATAAATTTATTTAACGGCCCGAAGGCAATAAGAGGCGGAGTGTAAAAAGAAAAATACGATACCGACGTGCCTAGCCGTTATTGCAATTAAACAGAGGAAGTAAATCTTTCAATACGAGCGGCAAGCGTTCGCCTCCCGTTTCCTGCCTTAATTTATCGCTTTGTTTTAGTCAACGGCGCATCCCATTGACTGATTGCAATGTGTTTGATTAAAAAAGAACTCCGGCATGTTGGTTGCCCAGACGTTGAATGCTAACTAGCACTCTAGTCGAAAACCAAAGTTAAATCCAACATAGCAGAGCAACACTAAGCTTAGTAGAGTAACTGAAAAATATGATTATGAATTTGAAAATTTTCTGATGAAGCTAGAATATTTTATGACAGTAATAAAATGATCAAAGTGATCGTTTCACCTATAGATCAGTAGTCTTAGAAATGCACTTAATTTCTAGCGTACGTTGATTTACTTCTTGCTTTCTCTATTCCCCTTTGATACAGACCGCCCGTGAAAGATTTCGAATGCAGCTTTTAAATGTATACTTTACAGGTAGCGAAAATTATTCAGATGAAATAATGGGTGGGGAAATTTTGAAAAGGAACATTTGCTTTGAGCCTTATGCCTATTTTTAGTACCCGATTTAACTTCAGAGCTAAATTACCTCTGAATTGCGAGTTTTTAATATTTTGCTTTGTGTTCGTCCTACTAAAACAGGTTTTACTAAGAATGTCTTTAGCAATAATTTACCTTTTCTATGTTAATAATGGTATATTAAGGACTCTGAAAATAGCGTAGTTATTATAATTACCCTTAATTCTTTGTAAATAGTGCAAATAATTGTTGTCAGAATTTAAAATGCTCTTTATAATATTTTAAACAAATGAAGCATCACATTGCTTTTAAATCAGATAATGGTCGAAACAACTTTATACGTAAACTTTTCCGACAGTGGAACTATCTTTCGTGACAAATAAACAAACTTTAAAATAAATTTTTGCAGTAGAAACACTGGCGTCGAGCAGTTTCGTGAAGTTGTTGTTGCCATTTAGAAAGATTTGAGCGAGTAAATCGCGCAATTTGTGCTGTAACAGGAAAATGAAGGGACGAGTGTAAAATTCAAATTGCTTAATGGTTCGCAAGCAGGCATTTCATTTTTCCGTTCGGATTGATGCGTAATTTACTATTGCGTTGGATAATGACGAAGAGTGTTTGATAAGTAGTGCCCTAATTGGGAGCTGCCTTTCCCAGAATTGTTCTTTATTAACCGTGAACACTAACGGCTTTTTGAATCCGCCTACGAATAAATACACTATACATATTATTTACACTTTTTATTGTGCCTGATTTTTTTTTACCTAAACTCTAACTAACTAGGGTGATACGATAACCAGAAGTGGGCATTTTTTATTGTAGAATATAAATAGACAAAGAAGACAAAGTATTAACCTAATATTTCTTAACCCGTTTTATTACATTTATAAAAACGTATTATTTTGTTCGCAAGCTTTAAATAAACAATTTCAAGTTCTATTATTAAAGCAGCTACTACATTTCTCATAGTAATTTAACAATAATTTCTAAACAAAGTTTCAAAGTAAAAACAAATTACCAGCTTAATAAAACAAGTTTTGTTTAATTCTATACTACAATTATAAAGTTTCATTTCCACTGCGATTAATGTTAGAAAACTATTTCAATTAGGCAAGTGTCCGGCGCGACAAAAGTACGGTCAGAATAAAAGTATTCAAATATTCATAGTGATATCGATTGGTAGAAAACTCGTCACGGATACACCCCAATGAAAGATGCTATCGGACACCGCACCCATATTATTACGTTCCGCGATGAAACACAAACGGGTATCTATAAAATACAAGTTAATATTTTTTCACCAGGAATACAATGTAAAGCCGTCGACGTACAATTACAGATTTAATCTCTAATAATCATCGCCTGTTGTTTTCCGACCGTATTAATTCCTATATTTTATAAAAGTATAATGCGGAGGTAATTTATTGATTTTAAACTTATTTTGAATGGATTAATCAATTTAATTACAAGGTTATGTACTTTCTACACCCCTTTTTTTGACGGAGTATCCTGTGAGATACAGTCAAATTGAAAAAATTATATCAACCAAGTTATGACCAAGAGGATATAAACGTTATTTTTAATTTTAAAAGTAGCTATTTCCGAATGTATTTACATCAAGAAATGTTAGAATTACATAACCGTTATTGAAATATTTTGAAAACAATGAGCGGGCTCAGAGCGTCCGCACGACAAATGTTAAGAATTGTTATATTTTACGTTGTTTTTCGTCAAAAATATATGAACTGCCACAGTTACTACAATTTACACTATTATCTCAATGTAAGGGAACTAATCATTGTGAAAAAAGTTAATATTTTCCTTTCGAAATTGTAGTCAAAAGCGTGTGTATCTCATAGTACACACTACTACATTTGCTATATTTCTTTGTGATGTATAATTGTATGTCCTGGTGCATATTGTTAGACTACTTTTATAGTTTTTTTCTGAAGACATGACTTGATGGTGCCTTATAAAGGAAAGAAAGCTGGCAATTTAAAACAATATGTTAAAAATAAACAGAAAATGGGGATTTAAGATATTTGTAAGGGCTTGCATATTGGGCTTTGTTTACGATTTTCACATTCATGGTGGCGAAGTTACTTTTCCGTCTATAGGTTTGTCTCCTGTCGAATATTCTTTTGGTTTGGGAGTAAAAATCTTTGTCGCTTGTATAAATCTATTCCAAGTCCAGCTTGTTCTGCAGTATATTTTGAAATTTTTTTCCTATTTTTGGTACGAAAGGAAGATGCAAACTATGTACTAAAGGCCAAACCACTGTTACTGGTACAAAATGTGAAGTACGATTATGTTTATAACAAACCCGACAAAAATTGTTTTTTTATTTTCACAAATATGAAGTAAAATAATTTTTGTTTATTAAATTTGACTAAAATTACTACTTTTATTTATGTTGTGTGTTGTTACAGTGTGTATTCTAAGATACTTTCGTACAAAAACATCTACTATGAAATTGGCAGTGTATCCCACAGTATACATATCATGTCCTTAAAAGTATAAGACTACGATTTTTTTTATTATTTTTCCCTGAATTCTGAAGTTACAAATAGCAATATTTGAAGAAAAAAACAATTGATTTTCAATTTTTTATTTTTGCTAAAAAAAGGTATATGCGATACTCGAGGAATGAAAGACAACTCAAGTTTGATAAGTTAGTCAGCATGATTATAGAAAAAATATATACCTCTCACAACACGATCACATTCACTATTTGTTATAAAACTAACGACTCGGCCCGGCTTCGCACGGGTGCAATGCTGATATTACTAAATGCACTACAGAAAAAATGTGAACGTCGTATGTAAAAAACTTTCTTCTTCGATAAGTCTGTCTATTAAAAAAACCGTATCAAAATCCGTTCTGTAGTTTTAAAGATTTGAGCATAGTGATTGGACCTTGCGATGTACCATTTAATATAATTTAAGTTTTAAACCTTTGTAATGGAAAATTTATATTTTTGTTGCAATTGTGTCCGTAATTTTAAAGATTGAAGGGTCATAAAGAAAAATTGTCTACTTTATAACTAACAGTTCGTATAAAAGTTTTTAATAAACCGGTTCTCAGCGCCGTAATCTCGGAAAGCTATAACATTTTTATATTTCTCATCTCGACTGAAATTAAGCTTCTATCTCATTAGTAAGTTTTAATAAGTTACACCTAGAATGGAAATATAAGGGTTGTAGATTCAACTTATTTAAGTAAATTGTAGTTTAAGGTTATTAAGTATTATCACAGTATCAACTATGTCATAAAGTCCAAGAAAGCACGAAAAATTTAATTTCAATTAAATTATTTTTAATAATAAAGTTAAGGTACCTATTTTTACAATTGAAGGTTTACAACGAAATGACTGCAGACTACAGTAACAAACGAAAAAAATCAAAAAACTAAAATAATCATCAAATCATGACTACTTCGGAATCTACACTAATCAGATGTAACGGAGAATTACTTCCACTTCACGTTTATCTTCTGAGGTCCTGGTATCACGCCGGTAGAGCGGGCTATTCGTGCAGCTAATGCTGGGACTTTAAAGCCGGTTCAGATTTAACTGTACATTTATAAATGACGTCGACTGGTCAATTTTAACTGCACAGTCGAACTGTACAGACCTCAGTTTTCCCTACACATGACAATTTTAACTGCACAGCCCAATTGTACTGTTAAAACTGACATTTTGTAGCCGGCTTAATAATTAATTACTAAAATGACTTGACATATGTCTGTCTATTTGCTATTATTAATTAATTTTCCGTTTATCAATATAATCTTAGATCAATGTAATGTATCCAATCGGTTTAACTCAATTACGTCGGGTTGAACTATTACACGTAGATTTATGGTCGGACCGTGTATTGTAGCCTTTATCGCATGATTACCTGATTATCATTGTCCAATATAATTAATATGCATATTGGCTTATCGTACTATCAATACCAGTATTAATATAGCTTAGGCTGTTTGATAAACAATTATTATAATTCATATACCCGATTAATATAACGATGTAAGATTAGTTCTTTAAACGTATTTATTTCCTTAAGTCTCCGTAATTAAAGTCGGTTACAGACGTTCAGTTTTTACTGTACAATTTTATTTGTACAGTTCGACTGAGAAGATAAAACTGACGTGTGAAGGCAAAACTCAGTACTGTACAGTTCGACTGTGTAGTTCAATTTGACGTGCGTACGTCAGTTTTAACTGTATAAACACGTTTTAACTACGTTCAGTTTTAACTGTACAGTTACAGTTATAGCCGACTTTAGTTATTTTTAAGGTGATTATCCATTTTACATTTGAATATTAAGTAAATAATATGTAAGTTGATTTTGTGATCTAGTTGTTATTAGTTGCATACTTTAATAATACAAACTAACGTCTCGTTTTTACCTCTGGTTTAAATATGAAGATATGCTTCATAAATACTACATAATACAAAATGTAATGCAAAATTCAATCACGTCATTTCATAAAAGTAATAAGGATTATCGCATCAGCACAAATGAGGCATTGTTTCATGATGCGCTCCAATCTGCGTAGAAGCGCAGGTGTCTGCTGTTTATCCAACTGATTTAATAACTGGTCTCATCGCGCATCGAATCTACGGGCGTGTGTACTGAACACCTTGACCTTTGATGACAGGATCTGTCATGCGCACGCAATACTCTATCTGTTTATAGTTCTAAAAAACTCTGTTAGGTACTTGCTTTTATGATCGTTTTGTGTGCAATAACTAAATTTCAAAGACGTTTCCACGTGATGTACGTGTTAAGGTCTCGTTTACCCCACCTCTCTCAAAATTTGGTAGTTTTTTGTTGTTTTGAGCACAAAGGCTCTTTGCCTAGTCTGTTACTCTATAGCCAAAGGTTTGTGTACTGAACATCAATAGCTGGCAACGCATTAGCGGAATAGACGGACGGTAAATAGTGAAGGGTCGTATTCAAGCTCAAATAGTTCTCTGCAGCGAACGTTTACATTCGATAGCAATAAATAACACTTTAAAATCGCTATTTAATATCTGCAATAAATATTAATCTAAACTCTGAATGAAATGTTAAAAGGTAAACGTGAATATTTTAAATTCAGATTTATAGATCCATTTATTATTTTATTCGTATTCCACAGTGAAAATTAAAAGCTTATTGTGTTATGTGTTCTTTCCAAATACTTTACGTGTTAAGTAAATGTATGTCAAGTTAAGAAAGGTGAGAATTCGAACATGTGCGAAAACATTCTTGTAGCCGTAAACGAAAATTAGAATGAAGTACGTACTTCGCGGGAATACGCATAAAATTTCTCGCCTCCATTGTTCTCGAATATAACAAAATGACATAAAACTCCCGAAATATACGTGTCATTTCCTTTCCTATGTGGAGTTCCACCCTGTTCGCAACTCGGTACATCAAAACTGATAAGGGAAGGGTGAATGCACGAGTGCGTCCAGGTACTATAGAGCTCGCGGGGTGTGAGGGTGACGCGGGGCGGACGGTTGCGGGGGTGATGAAACCTCCGCGCCGTTCAGGAATACCAACGTGATTAATGGATTCCGGGCGCTACGATAATGATAATGACCCCTGTCTGCATCATCGGAATCAACGCGGAGCAAACGCGGGGTCAACTTTTGCATAGTTTGTCTGTTAACGCCTTAACGAGGGACGCGTTCATTTGTCGTTTATCGGCTTGTAATTAATGTGGTAATCGTTACACTTTGAGCGAAATATCTGGGCTTAGTCAATAGTTTAAAACTGATCTTGTTTCGAATTTATAATATGGTTTACTTTATGGGTAAAGAAATATTGTTTCGTAAAAAACTTTTTTCTTTCTTTTCTTTTGTTCAAAGTAAATCTCAATATGTTTCAAGTTCATCTAAGTCAAACATAGACTCTCATCTATACGAGTAGAATGTACATTTACTATTTTGATGAATACTCAAAGCAAAAGCAATTTTCTTAATGCAAATAAATGTAGACAAAGAAATAGGCTATTATTTGAATAAATCTAAAATAAAGTTCGGTGAACTGACCTTGGACTTTTGTTCAAACGGTCGTAAGACTTTTATTAATAGACTTATATTAATAGACTTTAACACAAATAAAGTCGGAGCATTTTACAATTTGGATTAATAGCCGCGGTATTATCACTTCTGGGTATGAGTACATTATCTCAGTTTCGTCTGAGCGCGTTCCCCTTTCGCAAATAAAACCATTCCTAATGCAAGGGTATCTCCACACTCATTGCTTCAGTGCACATGTAACCATAAATCTAGCAAATCAATGGTTCTGTAAGTTTGATATTAGTGCTGAGAACTATCAAAACTTTGTGGAAACATTAGGCTTTAGTCTCATGAAAAATATGCTACACTTAAATTTGAACACATTTTGAAATTACAGTTTTTCGTAGCCATGCATGGCTACGTCGTAGAAGTGCTACGTAAAGCAGACTGTCGAGATATATTCAAAGAATTATAATATTTTAAACCTGCACATGTCGGCGAAGAAATTCAAAGATATGTGTATTCACGCAAAATACGCGCTAGTCGTGGAGTTGCGGAAAATGGAGCCATCATGGGTCGAAACTTTTTTTTTTAAATGATAATTGTTTCTTATCCAGACCATTTATAGTGCACTACATCGCTTTGGGTTTATTTCATATCTTTTAAAACACCTTTTCAGTTTAATTTACCAATATTACATTCAAAATGCTTAGTAAATATTCCAAAAACCTAACAAAAAATAATAATTCAAATATTAAAATTACTTTTACTTTTCCATTTTAATTCATATTTTACATAGAAATGGCACATATTCGTTTTCCATTTGCCATAAGTCAGGCGTGCATTGGATAAGCTGTAAGTAAATCATTTTGTGTTGAATGCCGCGAGAACTGGTCGCTGCCTTGATAACGGTTAAATATTACACGACGACACGTATTGTGTGTACTGTGTAATCGTAAAGCGATGTGTAACTTGTACACAGTGACACTGTGTAAGGTGTAAAGACTTTATTACTTATTTCGTTACTTAGTTTATTATGCTTTATGTTTGATAGCAAAAAGTTATTTTAGAATATCCTATAAATATTTTCATTATTTAGTCCGTGTCATTTTTCAATTAAATATGTTTCCATCAGATTATTCCATTATTCTCTGTGTTTCCTTTTTATTAATATTATATTATTTTTATCCTGCGGATAAAAGAATAGGAGAAATAGGAAATAAAAGTATTTGACTATGTAAGTAGCCAATGGGCCGATTAACATAACGGCTATCGCTTTCAGAAATTCTACAAAGATCCCGAGGGAAATAGCAAAGTAAAAGTCGAGCAACGATAGACGGCCAGCGAGGGACTATTTTCGGTACAAGCATTGCGGTATCATTACATCGAATGAAACTAAATATCACAGATAAAATGTACTACTCTTATTTCTAGGTAAGAACATTTATTAAATTTTCCACGTCTGACGAGATATTTTACCCAAGACGAGAAAATTTAATGAAAATATTCAGTAAATAAAACTACAAATAAATAAATAAAAATTTAAAACAAACTATTTTAATTGTATTATCTAAAACGAAATAACTATTGCTTCATCATTTGAGGCATAATTTAATTGATAGCTCCACTAATGATATGTCTATTTTCCGCCCTCCCCTACGCTTTATAAAGGGTTCTAATTAAATAAGGCTTGCCCTGTAGGTTTCTATTTAAATTACATATTGCACAGGCTCTATGGTGTTCTCTTTTAATGTGTTAGCAACCCTAGATTACTCTGGTGATAGACAAATAATATATCTCTTATAATAATATCAGAATCTCTTGTTATTTTTTTTTAGTTTTTAAGAGAATTTTCAAATCTCAAGGTAGGCACCACATCTGCAATTCCTCTGTCGTGGCAAATGTCTATAGGCTCCGGATCAACTTAGTCAATCTGTTGCTCGTTGGCCCCTTCTATAAAAAAAAACTTCGGTGAAATTTTTGGAAATGCGAATATACCGTAACAAATTGTTATCTCCAATATTATCGAAATTTACGTTACTCAAGTCTACAACTTTAAAGCTATTCCATTAAAACAAACACTAGAACATTCCACAAAGTTAAATACGTCTGCAGTATCGATATCCAAATACGATTAAAAGTAAAATGTATTTAGAATTGATAAATCGTTTCGCGGCCGCGCTAACTGTTAAATGGCGTGTGACTAATGACACACAGTCGTCGCACAATGAAACTATACCCTTTGTTTTATTGCACCTATTCATTACTCTACACATCCCACTTTAAAGAACATCTTATACCTTATAGCTCTTCTTAGACAAACTGTATTATGTGTTATATTGTTCGGTCAAACGAACTATAAGCCTGCATTCACACAACGCTTTTTTGACGTCGGCTTCGGCATATTTATAACACGTTGAAAAAGGGGCCGCCGAATACGAGCTAACTAAAAGTATTCAATTATATTTCAATTTAAGATGTATTTAATTGCCTATTTAGCTAGTATTCTCATTTTCCGAGATTTATAGTTTTTTATACTAACTAAGTTTTAAACGAACTATTTAAATGACAGTAGTGCAAGAATTGTTTTACAAAAAAAAATACTATACCAAAGTCACCAGTTCAGAGTTACCAATCTTAAATTGACTTCAGTTTAAATATTAAACGTGAATTATTTGACATAATCAGCAATTTAATCTTACAAGAAATGCATTAACTTATAATAATAAAGGGATTGAGCATGACGATAAACAATAAATCTTAAATTAAGAGTTTGTTATCGTTTAGTATATTATCGATAATGGCCAAGTTTTGGTATTAGATACCTTGTGGTGGTCTTATGGCTTGTTTGCATGCGACTGTTTGCACGACTCGATATTTAACCCTCAGTTTAATGCGATGACGATGGAATAACAAAACTGTAACAGGTGTGGATGAGACCGACCGACATGCTAAATACACATTTACTTTCAGACCGTGTCATTTGTGTATACGTTTTGCATAGCAACAGCGCATTGTTGTTACCGTTAATGAACGATATAAGAATGCACTAATTAATTACTGTAAGATGTCAAATTAATATAAGAATGTTTAAATATCTGTTTTTTAGAATTGACCAAATTTTCAAAACATTATTGGATGTATTGCAAACGGCATTGCATTGACTTGACTAAATTTTTGTTGGTACAATTAATGTTAATATTGTGTATTGCGCAATTAACGATCAGTAACATTAGAATATCTATAATTTGTTTAATTTGTGAACATAAAATGTCACCGCACAGGGACGTCGGTCGAGTTGAATTTAAATTATACTAATTACTATAAACAGATTAATTCAGAACGTAGATTTTGTGGTCCATGCTATGAGGTCATATCACAAAACTCGCCGCTTGTAGCTCGTAGCTCGATTTTTGTGATGAAACTGGTTCGCGGTATCTAGGAACAGGTTCCCCATCGTTATTTCACTTGTAGCTCATATCAAAAATTCGACAGTCGCAGCCGGATTTTCGTAGCTCGTAGCTCGATCATGGGTATAACGCGAAAGTATAAATTAGTTAATGGAAATAGTTAAACATCGTTAAATGTTAATACTTGTTGAGGTAAATTAATGCGAATATTTAAAATTAACATGATCGCGTGCTAAGAAGTGTTGCGATCTGTCTGTTGTCACAGGAACTTGCCATTTTGCATAAACTATACGCCTTCATTATAGAGACGCAAATTCAACCCATTTGCGTTTGTGTCATAATTATTCTTTAACTCAATTTTTTTAGCTTATGTAGTTTTAATAATATTTAAATTCTTGGTAAACATTATAAACGCCATTCAATTTAAAGTTTTAAATAAAAAAGTAAATGAGTCCTTAATTGTACTTGAACATTTAAACAAAGTACATATCCAACTTTAACCATTTAAGTTAGTGCGTCGTTACTCTAAATACGACTTACTGTTAACCCAATTAACTAGACTAGGCATATTTCTCAAATAACTCAAAAAATAGTGGACTGATTTCAAAAATTCTTTCACCGTTAAAAAGCTACATTATCCCCGAGTAGCATAGTCTTTATTTTATAATTACATGCGGACGAAGTCGCGAACAACAGCTAGTCTAGTAATATAATAAAACGACGTAATTCACAATCGTTGGGTGGCATATACATTGTTGTGTGCGTATAACAAATATGTATACTAATGGTGGTGAACGTTTATGTATGCTTTACCAAAATCCGCCAATACATTGTAATGCGGGCGCCACAGACTTTATTTACATTACAATTTGGTTATTAGATGTTTCTAATTTAATTAATTCGATACTGAGTATATTTGGCCTTCGTTTAGTTGTTTGTTAAGCACTTAATTAATGTTAGCGGTGTAAATTAAATTAGGATCATTATTGTAATTTATTGCAGTAAAATTTTGGTTTTGGATTTTGTGAAATAGATTTTAACAGAGCAAGTGCAGATAAGGTTTACGAAAAGATGGTATTGACTGAGAAATATCTTGAAAACAAAGAACTTAGCATATAATTGATTGCTTCTGATGATTTGTGACTTATTTGTTTTTTTACCACTATTCTATTCCTCTGAATAATATTGTCTTTAACCTAAAGGGAAACAATTGTAACTGGATTTCAAGCTTAAATAAAAAATTAAAGCTATTACAACACAAATTCCGTAATTAAACAAAATTAAAAACAATAAGAAAAAAATAACGATGCAAAAAACATAAACAATGGTAAGAAAAACGTAATCACTTAATCCAACAACAAATCAAAACGAAGCGAGCAAACAAAATTTTAATAAACCTAACAAAAGCTGAGTAGGTGCTCGTTATTGGCGATCAAATAAAGAAAAGAGCAAACCCCTTAAGTAAATCAACGAATGTACAACAAACATCGCGAGCGAATCGATGCGCGGACGCGGGGTTCGCCCTTATCTCGGCGGCGCGCACGTGTGAACCCCGTTCAATTTTAATTTCATGCTCAAACAATGACGCTATCGAGCCGGCTATTATTTTGTATCGTTGAGGGTTCAGTTCATCTAAATCCGACAGATAAGCCCCCGGGTTCTTTGTAGTGCGCTATCGTGATGGCTAATTCGAGAGCTCTCTATAGCTCCGGGACCTACTCTACGTTTAACGCCACTTTTAATTTGTCATTAGAATATCGGGTAGTTCATAGAATGGCGCCGTGTTATCGCATTCGCTTGTTTCATTTATCTATTCAAGCTTCACATATTTAATTAAATCACTTGCTGAACTGGTTTTGATGTTTTCAATTTAGTTTTTTTGTTGTTGACTTATTGTATGTTTAGAATATAAAGATAAATATTGTAATGTAATATTAAAACATTTGTTTATAAGGGTCATGTCGCTCGCCGGTGAATCAGAACTTTCAGTGTTACTTGAACAATTTGTTATGCTAACACTTTTATAATAATATTTGTTTAGGAACCTTTTTACAAGGCTCTCAGCTTAGTAACAAAAGTATTATTTAATACAAATTGCTTTTAAACATAGTTATAAAGCTTTCAATAAAGTAAACATTCAATTAATTATTCCAGTAGCGAGTCGATTGATTTTCAGTAAATAATTTAAATTTGTTTTAATACTGTTTCATTAATTTCTCTATTTTTTATTAACTTCCAATTTGTTTATTTTAAAACGAAATCATGGAATAGTAAACAACGAGAAGCATAAACACATCTCATAATACCGTAGGTTTCCATTGTTGGAACACGAATACAAACACATATTGCCATCCCTGTCATTGCCTTTGAGAAAAACTGCGATGACGTATACTTCGGTGTACCAAAGCGAGTAATTAAAATTCACTGCTATATGGTTTAATTAACAAAACGATACCACACAGATTAATAGATTGGACAAGTTAGGGTTGTCTGACAATAATATTAAAGTATTTATTTATATTTCAAGCAGTTCGTATTTTGTACTATACCGTAGACGTACGCGTAGGCATTTTCGTAGGCCTAGCGTAGACATTGCCATAGTTGAAAACAGATATTGGTGAACTTTGCACAGAACAATAATACCATAAAAGTTTTTTAAATAAAAGTAAAACTGTTTTAAATGTTAAGGTAAAATATGTATTACAACCAAAGCAAGAATAATAATAAGTAAATTAAATCTGAAACTATCTTTTATAGAGATCAAAATCATAACCCTAATGTCAGTTTAAATCATAGAACGTGCGTCCCCAAGCGACGATGATTTACCAAAATTTCAAACTGTGAATCGCATCATCGGCCATCGCAGCGCCCCCTATGTCTGTGTTTATCAAAACACTTAACGATTTAATATTTTCGCTGAACTCTGTCCTCCCCTTCGCGTGCTTTGCGACGTGCCAATGTTCCTGCAGATTATACTTGTTATTACTACACCAGTAATTTTCATGACTATATATAATTTCATTTACTAAAATACTACGCACTAATTATACATAGAATGATATTGTGGAAAATTAATAATATTTTCAAAATACTTTTTTCAATTTTTTCTCTAAAGCCAGCTACACACTTTTATAATTTTTTAACTGTACAGTTCATAGTTTTGTCTACACAGTTCAGTTTTAACTAAAGGTCTGTAGCCAGCTTTAGAATAAATACATTGATTATAATTCTCTGCGGTTCTAGGAGCTATTATTTTAACTCTATCAAAATCAAAAATCTATTTCAATTCGGTTTATTTCATCTTAAATAAACATTCATTTTTTTTTATTAAATGCAGTCCGTTCGAACTGCATATTTCTAAACGATGGTTATAACAATATATGAAAATTGATTTTTTACAACATCGAGCTGCACATCTAAACCATGTTTGATTTTAATTAACAGTCTCCAACCTCTAGGGCGGAGACGAATTGAAAATAATATTTTTGTCTATACTTTAAACTAAAATAGTGTTATAAAATTTAAATAATTGAACTATGATTTGATAAATTTCATAGATTGGTTCGCAAATTGTTAATATCCTTTTCCATCGCTTCCAATATTTTTTCTTTAGTAAGGTAGTGATGACCATAAAATCTCTAATCATAACCTTGGACACTAATAAAAGTATCTTCTCTTATGCTTCACATTTAGTATGAATGTAGGCTTAAGATAACATTAATAAACTTCATAATAAACTTCGTCATTCAATGTCTAATTTGGGTGTATCGTAGGGTCAGAACAGGTAACATCTAAACAAGTTGTAATAGGGGAACTTGTAATAAGAAAACTTCTAACAGACCGTTTGGAAATACGATTCGCGCAATGATATCAAGGTAATGGAATCACGCTAGGATCAACGCATTGCCCAAAAATAAACCAGTTAAATAAAAATAAATAAATTACTATTGAAGTAATAAAATACAATACAAATATTTATCGTGTTTTATAAGTGACTAGCTGTTGTTCGCGACTTCGTCCCCGTGAAAAGTTATAGTCTATGTTACTCGGGAATAATGTAGCTTTCTAATGGTGAAAGAATTTTTTAAATCTGCCCAGTAGTTCTTGAGTTATTTCAATACATATAAAAATACAAAGTATTCCGCTTTATAACAATTAGTGTGTCTTAATAAAATATCAACACAATAAAAGCTAAATATTGCATTGATTTCTTTCTCAGTGAACTCCGCAGGCTAATGGAAATTCTTTGTTTACATTATCTCAATTAAGTCTGCGTTTTATTTATACCATCGGCACTGTAGAGGGCAGCACTTTAACGATTGTTTGTTTACATAATAAGATCATTAATTTGTTACTAATTTACTAAATAATAAAGCGTATTATTTAGTACTAGTGAATAGCAAATAACACCAACATGACAATTAACTTTCTATTTTCTTAAAGTATGGAATGTTCCTTTCTTTAACACAAGCTTTTTATTTAAATCAAACTTATTTAAGTCTATTTATAATAAAATCAAAATAAAGCTATAAAAGTGATAAGTCGTTGGCTCCACAAATCATATTTTGCGAGTGAATTTAATTTCACAGTGTATGCGCATGGTGATATTTCTCGACTTGCTTGAATATTCGGTAAACAAAAGTTATTCGCATATAAAACATTTTTATCGAAAGTACACTATTATATTAACTTTAAACAGTTTATCCCATAACGTTTTTTTATAAAAGTTAAAAACAAAAATCCTTATTAAACTCACTTCCGAATGACTGGACAAAGCATGATCTATACTAATATTATAAAGAGAGAAACTTTGAATTTTTGTATGTATTGAAATAACTCGGGAACTACTGAGCCGATTTCTAAAATTCATTCACCATTAAAAAGCTACAATACTCCCGAATAACATAGGCTATATTTTTTATTACCACGAGGACGAAGTCGTGAACAACAGCTAAAAACAAATATTATGAATAATTTTAACAACTTCTAGTTCTAAAATGTTGAAAAATATCATAAAAGGGTTGTGATACAACACATTGATCCAAAGCAGAGTATACGAGTCGGGGTGGTAGAGAGGGAGGGGGTTACGTTAATTGAAATCAAACAGAGATTAGCCCCCGATTGCGGCCGGATTACAACACGTTATAAGAACGTAGCTTGTTCAGGAATAGATTAATCATATCATAACATTGTTTTTAATTGTGTAATTAATTTGAACACAATTAAAACTGACTAATTTAAAAGTACTGGCGGTTAGTCCCGGTTTTGCACGGGTCATTTAGTTATTAAACTATTATAATGATATTAGAGTAAGTCTAGTTACTTAGAATCAATGTAGAGTTATAACGTTAAAAGAATTTTTGAATTCGGTGCAATAGTTGGGGAGTTTATTAGTTACAAAGATTCAAAAATTGTTGCTTTATTAGTGTTGATGTCTCGATAAACATTTTCAACAAAATTATTCAAAATATAATTAGCAAGCATATATATTGTTAGCATAGCTTTTAAGTGAGCTATTTTATAAATGTGAAAAATATACTTTTTCTAAGAATATGCATAAATAACATAAAAGTGAGGTTATGATATTTTTCATTCTCTAGGTACGTTCACGGGACAAGAATGCAAATCATATTTGCGGTAAATTATAAAATATTTTCAGACGAGACATAATCTCAAAAGTATCACAAAACATCGTAAAACATTGTCTTATCCTAACAAGATTACACAAATATGTAGCGTGTGAAAAGTAACTCAGTTTTATATTCTTTCATAAATAACCTGCTTTACATGGATTTAAAATTCATGAATAAAAATACTGAAAATATAAACATCGTGTAATATTCAAGATCAAATAAAATGAATGGTAAACATGGCACAATCTATTACTACTATCAGTTACAAGCAAGCTACATTTGTTCAGTTTTAACCGTAAAGTTCGACTTTACAGTTAAATTGTTTGTACAGTCGTAAATTTGAACTGCACAATCGAACTGTACAGCTCATGGTTTTACTATCACACGTCAATTTGAACTGCACGATCGAATTGTACCATTCTTCGTTTTGCTTTCACACGTCAATTTTAGCTGCGCAGTCGAACTGTACATTTAAAACTAAGCGTCTGTAACGGGCTTAAATCAATTCGTTGTTCATAATTTTTAAAATTAAAATTCCTCGAATCTGTATCACAGAGAGCAAGTCAACACAGACGCATTGCTCTCAAGTCACTTAATCAACAAACGGAAAGCTCCTTTCATTGTTATCTCTTTTTATTAGCTTCCAGTCCCTGAATTTATTATGAGGGCCTTAGCTCAAATAAGTAAATTTGCCTTTATGTAGGGAAACACTTAAAAAGTCTGGTGAACTGCTTGAAACCGAACAATGGGCACTCACTATGCAGGTCACGTTCCGTCGCCTTAAAAATACGACGCTTAAATCCATAAAGTACTTCCAAGAATTACTATTCCTTCTTAGTGCTTCCTTTGAACGACACAATATTGTATTATTCGATTTGTTTTCGAATATGGATTTAGAAACTTCTATATGTTATCAAAGTTACTTAAATTGATTAGACAAAATATTTGGAATATTTTCATTTCATTGTTGCTACGGATGTTAAACCTATACTACAAAGAGTTTTCATGTGGTCCAGTGATACATTTAGTATTGTTCGTACTCACAACCATTTTCAGGAAAAAAACTCATAGGTTCTTTATTAAATTAGTGCTTTATACGTGTTAACTTCG
>QDHC01006236.1:1208116-1221627 GCA_013186455.1 Papilio dardanus tibullus
ATTTTACCCAATAAATAATGAATTTAGGAAATCGCATAAGTGAAACACTTATTTAAAAAAAAAATCTTAAGGTTTTTATATTAGAAACACGTAAAAAGACTATATTGACCACTCTATCGAAAAAAGGTTTATTCAATGTTAGTTTTTATTATCACAGATTTTATTACGTGGCTATTACACAAATAAGTGGAACCTTCATGAAGGGTGTAACTTAGTGTCTGGAGTACGAAATATGTGTTTATCAACGCTAGTCACGTGTATTCGTCGCCTATTCGTAATTTAAAGCGACTTGTGTAAATTACCTATCCTTTAATGTTTTTGTTGATTGATTTGGTAGTGGATAGTTTATGTATATAATCCTTAGCCAACTTAAATTTTCAGTTTGTAGAAAAAGTCTTACTTTGGTTAATTTTAGATTGTTTTCTATTGAGTTATTTAATTTCATTTTTGCTATAAGAAAAGGGGGCAAACGAGCAGCGGGAACACAGAGGTGATCAACGACGCCCATGGACATCCGCAATACCAGAGGAACCACAGATGCATTGCCAGCTTTTGAGGAGGACATACGCTTGCTTCATGAATAAAAAAAAAGATAGTAATATTATAATTATAATTATTATGACCAGCAGTGGGCAGACAGATGATGATGATGATGATGGTGATGATTTAGATATTGTAATCGTAATAAGTAACTAATTTGAGTCACTAAATAACTAAATTGATAAATACTTCAGTTAAACAATAATAAATAATACAATTTGGAAATTTCGAATAGACCTATTAATCATCTGTGTTATTCAATACATTGACACGGGCGGTGGTACGAGACGGCCATTATCCGGATGCCGTAGATTTTATGTTTCAATTTCTATAGCCGGGTAAGGGCGACGGGATAGTTGGAATACCGCTAAGGCATTTAGATATGCACGTTACATACGAATACATCGTTTTTATAACCCCTTTATTTACTATATCTTTTCCACACCCCTGGGAGACTACCCAAAGTAGTTTTCGATTGGCGATATCACTGATGGAATCGACAAAAGTGTATGAAACTGACATTGACATTCGATAAGTCAAGTGCTTATCACGTGTGGGATATCGAACCTCATTGTCAGTTCCATACATTTTTGACGTTCGCTATAGAATCGGTTTATAGCGAATATACTTTGGTTAACCCCCTGATTTTCACACATAAAACCGGCTACAGACGTTCATTTTTTTTACAGTGCAGTTAAAACTGACGTCAATTTGAACCGCACAGTCGAACTGTACTGTTAAAATTGAGCGTCTGTAGCCGGTTTTATATCTGTTAACTGGTTAATTCTAACTGTAAATTGCTTAGATTTATTTACTCTTTGGATTTTAAAATATAGAAGTTTTAATTAGCTACGAATATGTCAATTAAAAAAAGTTTTTGATATTTCACTAAATATATGAGGTTTCGCATTAATTTAAGGGTTAATTTAATTTAAGTACATTACGCTTCGTAAACTTCGCTAAACCATATTGAATCTGTGCGAATAATTTAGTGATCGAATTCAATTTCACAGCTTAAAAATGATTATAAATAATTAAACGAACGTAATCCTTATTTGTAATTTGAATACTTTTGTACCAAAATTTTAAGTAGAATGTATTGTTAGAAAGTAGTTGTTAATCCCTTTTAAATGAAAGTGTGAAAGCATGTTGTAACCACACAGACTGGGAAATAGAAAGCCTTTCCCTCGTGAGAGGCCGCGGGCGATTTTGTTTTTTACCTGGTACGTTACATATGGGGTAGGGAATTAGGCTGTTTTTTATTGTGGAATAAAATTTTGTAGACTTAAAATAGATTTATTTTAAAATACTTTAATCGTGCAAAATATTTAGCAAAACATGTCTTTAAATATTCATTGATTTCACACAAGTTTAGTTAGGTTAGTAATGATTATTCTCGGCACTAAGTTTTACAGAAAGTGTCTTCATTTGTTCTTAATATCAGCCTAGAAACAACAGTATAATAATTTAAGCGAGATGATAAAAAAATACTGACTAAACTGTAAAATATGTTGAATATTTGAACAAACTTCAACTTGAGGTATTTAATCGTACAGGATTTCATAGTTTTAGAATTCCCTCGAATAGCGATCGTATAAAGCGTCGTCGATCGGCTCGTTTCCATATTTCATAGTTGGATGAAGAACGCTTGGTATTTTATGGATATACGCGTCCCCACTGTGTTGGCTTACTCTGCGTGTTTTTAACTTGCATATTAATTTACTAGCTAGATATTGCTGGTGACTTTATTAATGTAAAAATAACAATAATAGCTCTAAGGTTATTGTATTTTTGTGTACAGTTTCAATGCCACAAAGAGCTTCTTTTCGTGTGGAATTAGAGTAAGTTTACACTAAGGATTGACTTACGTTACCATTAAAAAGGACTAGAATGAGACCCGCACATCAGCTTAAATAAAATACAAATTAAAATGTAGTTGCATACGCCGCAGATATTTTTTACCATTATGAATTAGTTAAAAAAAATAACGTCTTTCTAACATTCCAGTCTTAATTCTATCCTCGCATGTAATAATACCCGCAGAAGCTGTCTCGTACAAACGACATGCAAGCACTAAGCCAGCGTTTAATTCAATTGTGACACGGCACTACAATTAGTATTCACGCACGCTGGCTCCCGTTGTAAAGTTCTTTTCATAAAAAAAAAAACTGCGAAAAAAGTATGGCTCTGTTGTTCAGAGGTGCGAACCGAGTCTCGTATTACCAATAGACAAAACGATCCAGCGGCGAAAACGACCCTATTTTTATAACGTAAATGCAATCCGGACGACAAGGAATTTTCAGTCTTACGTATTGGGAATAAAGTTTATATTTCAAAAGTATTGTGCTCAAGATACGACAGTTTTTATTCAACACAAATTATACTTTATTCTTGAAGACTTAGAATAGACAAGAGTCACCCTGTTCTCGTGAGCCCGCATTCGATTTCAAACTTTATATTCAAAGGGAAAGACGGCAGTTCAAAAGTCACCATGTTGTCACTTCCATTGAGAAATATCATCGCTAGGACCAAGCATAAGTGAACGCGTCAAAGTGTAAAATGAGGGGTTTTGCGCCGTGTCAGTGAAAGTCATTAGGAATGGAATGGATGAAAATTGCGTGCATATTTACCTCTCTAAGTTAATATGAACGACGTACTAAACCGAAATGTCCCGAGGTTTTGTAGATTATATGACATTAACTCTTATTAACGTTGTTTGAAGTTTTACAATGTGCATTTGACATATTTATTAATAAACATCTTAGAATAAACAAACAGAGCTTCAGTGGCTTAGGGGTTTTGCTCTTGATTTGTAGTCTGCAGGTCCGGAGTTCGAATCCCCTCATTTACCAATGACTTTCGATTTCCGAATTTCATATGTACATATTTACCCGACGCTCTTACGGTGAGGTGAGGAAAACATCATGATGCAACCTGCACATATCGGCAAAGAAATTCGAGGATATGTGTGGAGTCTGGACACTGTGCCAGCTGTGGACATTGGGCCAGCGTGGTTGACTATGGCCTAGTCAACCTCTTAGGGTAGGCTCGGCGCCCCTCGGTCTGGACGTGTAGTGAGCTGTTGATGATGATCTTAGAATAATTAATAATTTTAAAACTGAGAGTCTAATTCCAATAAGTTTTCTTTATAAAAACACAATATAACAATGTCTTATCGTTAATGAATATAGCATGAAATCATACAAATACAAAGTTTATAAATAGAAAGCAACATTGAAATAGTATAAATGATTGAAGAATGCCATAGTAGTGTGTTGTAGAAAAGAACAACCTTGTCAAGTAGGATTATCAGTGTCCTGGTTACAACTACGTGTAATGTGGCATTGACATTTGCTGCGTCAGAAGATTCTCTGTACATCGATACAACATACATACGAGTACATACATACATCGATTCGCCATACATGATAGTGAGGGAATTTAATACATGAGCCGGGACTGATGATCACCTACCCTATTCTATTTTCCTGACATTTTATAAAATTACGCAACCCAGGAACACATGTTTAAAAGCTTGCGAAATTTTATAAAATATAGGTTTTGTCAGGAAAATCGAGGAGGGTAGGTCCAGAGCTAGGTATCCTTACATGACTTTATAGCGAATTATAATAAACCTAAATACTTTATAATGTATTTTTAACCGATAGATCAAGAGCCTGTGCCCTTAATCATTAAGTTATTAAGGCTTCAAAGAACACAAATAATAATCCTTTAACTAATCTTTACATCGAAATAATGTAAAGCAAAAAAAAACATGTTGCGCCATAAAAAGCAATTTAATATTTTCATAGCGTCACGCAGCAGAGATATTCAATGCGTTCATTCCACTATCTGTGGATTCATTTCAGCAGATTATCGATAAAAAGATATCTTCGTTTGTACACAAAATAAACAAAATAAAATTCTTTGTTACATTTAGGACATATAATTTGTTAGTGAATTATAGATTAATTTTAGAAAGAATAAATATTTATAACCCGTAAACAACTTAATTATAGCCGCTAATTACATTATCTACTTGTAAAATTAAATTATTTACCTCCCTGTCGGTTCATGCCGATTTTGTGGCGACGAAATCTGCATGACGAGACAATGGTACGTTTTTAATTAATGTTAACCTTTTATTTTCAATTTATTGGCGAGCTTGTAATTGCAAAATAGAAATTAAACTGAAAGAGTACTCCTGTTGCGGTACTTTTCTGTATTCCAAAGGAGCTAAAGGACGGTAACCGTTTATATTTTATACTCGTATCTATACTAATATTATAAAGAGAGAAACTTCGTATTTTGTATGTATCGAAATAACTCCAGAACTACTGAGCCGATTTCGAAAATTCTTTCACCATTAAAAAGCTCCATTATCCCCGAGTAAAATAGGCTATATTATTTAACTCCACGCGGACGACGTCGCGCGCAACATCTAATATTTAAATAAAACAACAATTTATTGCGTTATCGTTGCTAGTTAGCTCGGGTATTTTTAAGAAACAAAGGTGAAATTAAATTTAAAGTTACTTTATTAGTTTTAATTAAGTCAATTGGACGCGACACCTTTTCGAATATTAAGTATTTAATATGTGAAAGGGAAAAATCTAATTTTGATCTCTTAATATAACCTTGTTACGCTTGCCATGTGTATGTGAAATCACTTTGATGCCGGTATCAGAGCCGGGTTTCTTTGTACAAAGGGTTACGTCCATAGCATTTGCCACCGTCGGCGTTCCCAGTATATTGGCACCTTTGTTTTGTTTGCAGCGCATAATGTTGCTCTTAGCGTTTCGATTTTATTGCGCACCTTTCTCTACTCTTAAAAGGAATTTTATAACGATTTTGAATTTACTCTTTATGATCCTATTTTTGACACTTGGGAAGTTCATATTAAGCTTTATATTAATAGTGATTATTTGTTCTCTTTGCTACTAAACTTGGATTTTAAATTCAATGTAATTGGTCATTTCCAAGACGTACATTCTGATCGAATAGAACCTATGAACCGGCAAGGTACAGACAAATAATCAAATATCAAACAATCCCAGCGGCCTAATAATAACGAAACGCAAGGCCCGAAATTTAACAACCAACATAATTGTCTCCTTAGTTAAGTCTCGACAATACAACGCCTTAGACAATATTCTGTTCATAAAATGCAATATAGGCTCCCAGAACGGCGCCATTAAAATAAGACATTGCGGAGTGGAAGGCATTGTCCTTTCTTATTCCCTGCCGCCTATAATTTTGATAATAGGCTAGAAAATATTCCATTGTCTTAAACAGACTATCTTGCTGTAAGACGTTGTTCGATTTTATCAAAGAACGCTCTTCTTCGCAGCCTATCTTATACAATCTCTCACTTTTATAACGTCAATAACTTGACAATGGATCATCGCATCTCTGAGTATCGATGCTTCATTATATTTTATTTTATAAATATGACCCAGACTTTAAATACGAAAAATTATTACAACAATAAACATCTTTTTTTTAAATATGCAGTCTGCTCTAAAGATATTTTGACTCAATGCCTCCAATCTATGAAGTAAAAAGTATTAATGACTATGGAAGCGAAGAGCAAATGAGATATGATATGAAAATTAACATCAAATTAAAAAGCAAGCAGCATAATGTAATTTGCACTAGGGAGAGTCGGAACAGGGCTTTTGGAAACTATAATTTGCACGCCGTAACTACAGTAGCCGGCCGCTCACCTGCAGCGCTCACTTTAACTATTGTTAATGACCCGTCGAGGGTATAATTGCATTTTTTCACACCCCACTAACAGCAATTTCACTAATTTGGTACGTTACCGACGAGGAAGCGGTTAGTTTTCGTACAGAGATGTATAGTTTGAGAATTTTTATACGATTTTTGGACCACGTTCTGTCAAAAATTATGTCTTAGCTTCTTTATATTTACCAGTAAATGTTGTCATATTTTTTTCTAACTCTAATTCATTGTTTAAATTAATTAACTGTAGTTTTCAATAACCAACGTATAAAAATGAAAAAAAATCTAGTAATCGTAAAACTACACTGCTTAGTTTTGGAACTAAATGACTTTGGTATTTTTTTAAATGTTGTATATTGTAATTTTATTAAAGTAAACGAGACTAATCCAAATCAATTTAATTAAAAGTTTAACAATCGTGTAAACAGAAGAAATCTGTTCGCTTTAGTTAATGAATGCTGCAGAGTCGATGAACTAGAAAATTTCTAAATTATCTCAACTTAGACAAAACAGCTGTACAAAGTAATTAGGCTTGCAAAGTCAAAGCAAAGATTCTTGGAGGTAACCTCTGTCATTCGAAGGTGACATTTCGTCATAACTTTGAATAATAAAGTCCTAAGCCTATTCTTGTATAAATGCTTCGAAAAATACAAGTATATTTGCTAAGTAGCTTACGGAGACTAAATATTTAAATGTTTGATTTCAATATAATATTTGAAATTTTTATTTTATTTCATTTCTTTTGAAATTTAAAGCAGTTCGTATTTCATATTAGGTTTCTCGTTTTTGTGACTGTGGTAATTTTTCTTTAAGTTTTTGAACTAGCATTTGTAAAAATACGCCATTGATATATTTATTTGTTTTCTCAAAGCCAATATAGATCTATAAAGGGTTATTCATTCGCTCAGCAAAGGTGCGAGTGTACGGTACAAGGAGGCGTTCTAATTACGGCAACAGGCGTGGCCGTCGGTCGGCTCGTCACCAGATGAAAAGCTTCAAAGATAAGAGCGGGTCTCAAACTACGCTAAGCAATATTCCGTCCAATTACTTATGTAAATCTAACTTTGAAATTATACCTATTCGTGTGTAAGCAATTTGTAGTTACTTATGTCTTCTATAAATAGGTACTGGAACTAGAAAATTGGTTTAAACTGTAATGATAAAACTTTCTAAATATACTTTAGACTTCCATTTCTATTTCCAATATATTTGTAGAAGTAAACTTTGAAAGTATTTAATTTGGATTTCCGCGGTTTCACGGAATCTTTATTACTAATAGCAATATTCATCCTCGCCAATTGAAAACCTGTTTTCGTGAAATACAGTGTAGTGTTAATTTTTTGTAATTTGACTCTCTGTAGGTATAGGGGAGTTCAAAATGAAAAAAACTGAAACGCCAAATCAAGTCGGCGGACAAACGGGGTTCCAATGAACTCTGCTTTTTCCTTGTTTTAAGTAGCGACCCTCTTCAATGGGGTCGTCGAGTGATTTCTAACAATTATCGTCTGCAGGAGATTGTCGCAAGTTAAGATCCGAATAAACAAAAGCGATAAAAAAGTAAATTTATAGACTTTAAAACTCGTTTAACGCAAGACAGTATATTGTTGTAAAGATAGTAGGCTTCGGATTGCCTTCTCTTCTAAATATTGCATATCTTAAAAACTACGTACAGTCAATTGGTCTTAGTGTAATTTAATTCTTTTCAAATATAGGAATAAATAATGGATTTTTTTTTAATAATATTAATACACATAAATGAAATAAATCATTGGAATCATAGCAGTATGAATCGTAGCTTATGATTACGTATGCAATATAGGAGGGTGTACGGGGCGAAGGGTCGAGGAGGGGTAATTGCACACCTGCCAACTTGTACGTAGACCTCACCGCGTCGCACTTGCTAATGATGCGTCGCAATTAATGCGACCCGCCAATGACATATTACAAAGAAACTTTGGAAAAAGGCAACAGAAATCGCATAGTTACTATGGCAAATCCTGCTAACTTCTTCACAAAAAAACTATACTAAGAGATGCTCTTAGTGACCATTAATTATTTTAACAGAGGTAGAGCCCCCTTTAACATCTTAGCACGAATTGACCGGCTCGTCCGGTGAAATACCACGACCACACAGAAGACAGGTGTCAAAGGCGTCTCTTGCTGTGCGTTTCCTCCTCCGTAGATAAGGGTAGGGAACGCATCTGCAATTACAGATGTCTATGGGCTGAGGTCAGATTTTTCAGATATTCTGGTGGCCACTTTCTAGTTTGCCAAATTGTATTATATTAAAATATATATATGCTTATTTAAAAGTACTGATAAGAACTACTGGATACCCTGAAAATATTGCAGTCATAAAACACTTCTATGATCAACCTATGTATTACTTACTTTGGTTTTCCTTTAGTTATCAAATCGAATAAATAAAAAGCTTTGAATATTTTTTTTATTCTGGTAATCTTTGGAAACTCATAATTTGTAAGCAAAGCGAGA
Organism: Papilio dardanus tibullus; assembly: GCA_013186455.1. Lineage (NCBI taxonomy): Eukaryota > Metazoa > Arthropoda > Insecta > Lepidoptera > Papilionidae > Papilio > Papilio dardanus. The sequence goes on from QDHC01006236.1 coordinate 1,216,895, forward strand.
GGATTTGCGTGTAACTTTCTTACTTAATATTCATAAATTCAAAGATCTGAGATATCAGATGAGCCCAATTTGGAGATTGAAGGGTAGCTTTTAAATATTCGATTAGGTTTCGTCAATAAAATATTAATAATTTATATTTACAGAGGTTTTCTATATAAAAATTATTTAAATGTAAAGTTTACATTAATTCTTTTGAACTCAAAAATATAATTAACTACTTACTGTATTAATGAAAAAACCTTTCGTGCGCAAATTGATTTAATATTTTCTGTTTCAGAAATATGTTGACTACGTAGACAGCGACAAGACTAGCGATGGATGAATTAACGAGGCCCTTGCAAAGCGCAATGTCCCTTTTTTGGATTCTTTGCGGGCTGTCAGCCATCGACGCTCTGAAAATAGTCATCGAACCACTGCCTAAAGGTAAAGTAAAAACAACCATTTAAATTTAAAAGCGCCTCAAAAATAATTTTCTCTCGACACTGTCATTTTTTATCCGTCGACTACGCTGGTTATGGAACTACATTGAAAAATAATTAAAAAATGAATCATTGAAGGCACAAAAGAGCTACTTTTCGAGCTGTCGCTCACAGAAGAGGTGAACAGAACCGGCCGTCCTTACTTAATTTATTTTATTTTTTTTAATTCAACTCGAATCTCGCCGAACGTCCTCCCCAAAGTTTCTCCCTCAGATGTGGCACGACTTCGTTTTAGTTTCGTTTAATTTCCTATCTCTCTCGGCGTGACGTTTATTGCAGACTCGTACCCACACCACCACTCGGCTTTTGTTCACGGCCACTAATAGCAATTTGGAATTAATTTTTGTTCGCGGCCTCGTTGTCTGTTTTCAGACCATAGCTACGGTTCTTTATTGTATTCGCATTAATTCGCAGTCCGCAGCTGCAAGTTACGCGCCTTTCTAAGGAGTTTTTATCTACTTTCGGTTTTCTTTCTTTTGAAAGTGAGAGCTCCTATTAATATTAATTAAAACTTTGAATAACTGAATAGATTTTTCCCCGTTGTCCGGCTTCTTGGAAAGTCAGGATATTAATAAAAAAAGAATGTTTTAACAACAAATCCTCGGATATTGCTGAGATTTTCTTTCCTCGTTTTAAACAAACGAAATTTCCACATAAATTAATTCCCATTCAAATTTCGTATAATTCAAATGAGGTACATTGTATTCACAACGAGGGACGTAAAAAATCAAATAAACACTAACAATTACAAAGGATTGCAATGTGAGTCACGGACTTAAAACAGATGCAATTAAGAGCTCACCGTCGGCATACAAAACAAGGGGACACATTGTTTTTTTGAAACAGCTTGCAAATAAAATGCTTCTCATTTTCTTATGGATATAATTATGTACTAACATCATATCACTTACGAATTATAAAGAGAATCAAGGTTATAATTAAAACTTAATCTTTTTCTTTATTTATTTGTAATTGTATAAAGTGTAAAACGAGCAAGCGGCCACCATGATTAGCTGAAATAGCGAAGCGACCGCTGCCCATAGACGTCTGAAATTGCGGATGCATTGCACTTGGTGCACATTGCACATGGTGGGTCACGTACGTCAGTGACAGCGGTTTACTGTAAACTTTAGTGAGTTAAAAGAAATATTAAACAAGTGTTTTTCGTAGTGGATTGTGTATCTAAGTAAAGTATAGTGTATTGCCGGTAACTGTTATTGTTGTTTGAACACAATTCGCTTTGTTTATCGAAATAGCTCTTGATAATATGTGCGGGAGTGTTTCTTAATCTACCTTGCAACGTCAATATAATTTTGCTCGCGGATAGGGTCAAATTAGACCTTGGTGGCGGCGTATTGTAGCGTGTCTAAGGCCATATTAGGTGATCTAAGTGTAAAAGTGTTGACCTAGACTTGTAACGAAATAAAACTTTTTCATATTTTTTATTAATATAATACAAGTGGCGCCATCTGTTGACTGCAATGCCTAAGTGCCGTGCGTGTGGCAAATATGCGGCGAATGCTGACTGCATACGTTGCTCAAAGTGTACAAATGTGTACCACCGCGGCTGCTGCTCTGTACCAGCTGGTCCTGTGCCCCTTGGGTTTGCGTGTCAGAGCTGCAAGGCCAAGCCTTTGGACAACGACTCGGCGGAGAGCTCCAGCCCTGGTGACGATACAATGGCCCCCGGAAAGGGCGAGGCTAGTCATACTCGCATGCTTTGCGAACTCATCCAAGAGGTGAAGGGACTTCGAAGCGACATTAAAGAAACACGGAATGAGATAAAGCAATTTAAGACAGACCTACAAGCGTGCTGCAGTCGGATAACCTTAATTGAAGAGAAAGTTCTCGAGGTTGAAAAAAAAATCAATACAAAATCATTTGATGATGACCATTTCCAGAATATTATCGGGGAGCTTAAGGTGCAGCTGGCGGAGCGCGATCAGGAGCTCCTGTCAAACGACGTGGAGATAGCTGGGCTGCCTGAGGATAGGAACGAGAACGTCCTCCATCTCGCCTGTCTTGTGGCCACTAAGCTGGGGATGACGCTGGAAGATCGCGACATCGTCCACGCTGAGCGGCGGGGCGCCGTACGACGCGGGGAGGGAAGGCCGCGGCCGCTAATCGTGCGGCTGGCGCGCCGCGCTCAGCGGGATGCCGTGCTGCGGGCCGCGCGCGTCCGCCGCGGCCTTTCCACGACAGACATGAACTTTCCTGGCGACCCGAAGATGGTTTATGTTAACGGACGCCTCACAAAACTTAATCGGCAGCTCTTCGGCAAGGCGCGCGAGGCCGCTGCCCGCGCGCGATGGAAGTACGTATGGACGAAAGGTGGACTGATCTTTGCTAGGAGGGATGATGGCAAGGCTGTGGAGCGTGTTCGTGTTGAAGGAGACATTAATAAAATTTTTATTTAATAATTAGTTCGATCACACGACCTATTATAATTTCTATCTACCTATTATAGACCTATATAGGCACGCGTTTATTACATTTATAATATTAGTTTACTAATTAAGGATCGGATACTTTGGATACCTTTTGGATAGATTTTTCAATATTCTATTTAATATTTAAACTGTCTTTATTACCAACTTATAAAATAAAATGTGTGTCGACGATTTAATAACAATTCTTTTGTCTTTGCTTTCATTTGGCGTATATTAGTATAGTGGAATATTATATTTTATTTTTGTTGCTTACCTATTAAATACTGTACTTTTTCCTATGGTTTATTGTTATACTGTGATATTATAAAACTAATATTAAACAACAAATGTACAGGCCTTCTATTATACATATTTTTGTTGGTCTTCTTTGATTATTTTCATTTTAAGTTAATTATATCTTTTAGTTTTCACAAATGTTATATTCTTTATAATTGTTGCAATGCGGTGGATGTTATCATAATCAACACATATTACTATTGTATAACGTATGTGCAAATGGTTTGTTTAAATCCAAATTACATTGGTCTGTCTTGTTTTTTGTTCTTTTTTATTATTATTATTTTATTTATTTGATTTCTATATATTATCTATGTTGTGTTGTAGTTGTTATTTTGATAGCACTCTTAAGATATGATGCGTGTATTTGTTGCAATACTAGGGGGTCTTTGCTTGGGATTATTGACTGTCTTAAGCGACATCTATGTAAGTACTTAGTTAAACATGAAAGAAACCGAATAAAGTTGTTATGTTATTTTTTTTTTTAAATAGAATTCTGAACAAAGTTAAAATTAAATTAATTTAAATTATAGCTTTATTGATAATCTCGTTTAATATTTATTATTTAAAATTGATTCTGAGCAAATACTTTAGTCAGCCTTCAAAAACCGTAATACTTTTGTTTAAATATTAAAATTTTAAGTACATATTTTCGTTTTTACTTGTTAAAATGACAATTATATGCACCGCTGCGACTGGCTCACTGACGATAGGGCCTTTGCAGAATATCAGTGCTTATATCAATAAGCAATAAGCTGAGCAAAGGCCCTATCCATTCAGTATGGTAATCGTGAGGAAGTATGTTTTACTTGTCCTTTGTTTTCTTTTTTAATTATTTTCTGATGTTATTTATTTATTTATTTTTTTGTATGTAATTATTCTTTCTCACTGCTGTATACCTTAATGTAATCTGTGTTCTGAATGGATTAAATGAGTATTATTATTATTATTATTATTAACTATCACATAATAAAAGTTTTAAACAACTAAAGAAAATGTTATCAAAATTTTTAATTAAATAAGAACAAAAGAGGGAATTATTTTAAACATTATTAAATTTTATTTAACACAACTGTCTCTATTCAAACCATACAAAATTTCACAAAAAAGTAGATAATGTAAAAATTATAACACGATTTCTTTAAAGAAATTAACGTAACAAAAACATACTTATTTAGAAAAATATTTTTCTTACTTACCCGACGCTTTTATGGAAAACATCGTGAATCGTGATGCAACCTGCACATATCGGCGAAGAAATTCAAAGATATGTGTTAAGTCACACAAAATACACGCTGGTTGTGGAGTTGCAGAAAATGGAGCACATCATAGGTCGAACTACATATTACTACTTACCATATTACTTCAATATGTTTCTTGTAAACTTTCCATTAAAACATAAACATACACCTAACAACATCTATGACAATATCTTCTTGTTTTATTAGTTTATAGTTTTTGCATTTTTTAATTAATCTAATTTTATACTTGCTGCTAACATAAGTAACTTTAAAATAATTAATCAAAC
>QDHC01006236.1:1222425-1245573 GCA_013186455.1 Papilio dardanus tibullus
TTCACTTCCCCTTCCCATAATTGCCTTATAAGAAAAGGATAGGAAGGGAAAGTGGACTAAAGTTAGGCCTCCGGCAACCACACTCGTTATGTTATTAATTATTAATACTCGAATATTCTATTATCACTAGCTTTAAAATCACATATTATATTTCTATGGTAGGTCATTGAAATATTCAAAATCCGTGAAATATAATACAACCGTGAAAGTGCATTAAATAATTTTCACTACGATATTATCGTTGCAGAATAGCTGGAAGGCCCAATTATACTGCACAATATTGTGCGATATCCATCTAGAATTGGAATAGGTTAACTGTAGACCAAAACAACAATTGTTGTATTCCAGACATGCTATTGTGATCAAAGCCACAATACAATATCCATCAAATAGGAATCCTGGCCGCAAGAGCTCAGTTCTCCGACCTGCGTTAATTCATGCGAACTTTATCTCAAGAATTGAATGGTAGTTTTACTGACTATTGTACTTAATGTTGAATATTCAAATTTTGTTGGAATAAATTATTATTTGTTTTTCATGTTCCTGTTAGTTTAAAGATTCGTTTACAATTCTGAGGAAAGATAGTTTAAGTTTTAAGCCAACTTGACTGTAAATTTTAATCACAACAAAATAAGGTATAACGTAGTCGTATAGAAGATGCTTTCAACGTTTACTAAGCCATATTCTACATACATATCTTAGTTATAGCGTCCTCCTATAATTTAAATAAAAGTAATGAATGGTATTGCTTTCAATATGTGAAATATCTTATAAAGCGATATTTTTCCGTTTACTAATATCATTTCTCCGTTTCTAATTCCGCAAAGTAATAAATAGTTTGTCGTTGTCAGTTGCTTGTTCCACACATCAACATGTCTGATGCCCGCCGCCCGCCGCCCGCCGGCCGGTAGATCTACGGCTGCCAATTAAAACTATAGATGGTAACATGTCGGCAATAAATGGCTCACGCTACCAGCTACCCGCTACCCTCTGCCCGCTAGCCGGACGTTACTAGGCGTTTCATGCTCTCGCGTCCGCAAAATATACAGGATGTTCTCATTTTTGTGATACACAAACTGTCCTTTTATTAACTTGGAAATGCAATATCGTAATATTGACTCAAACACTATTTTTTACAATTGTGTCATATTATTTTTGTTTATCAGACTGCCACTTATTAACATCTACAGCTGTACTAGATTTTGTATCAAATATTGTCTATCAAATGTTTCTGCTATTTGTGTTAGCAGTAACAAAATATAAAAACACCATCCAATTGACTTGACCTTTAAAGAAATAAAAATTTATTAATTATATTTTATCCAACAAAGCGTAAACTCAATGCCCTTCAGTACAATTTCAGGGACTTAATCGTCTCATTTACGTGAAGCTTCACTGGATTTCGTAACCGACCCTAATTACGTTACGCGTAACATATGTATTTAATTTTGAAGCTCAGATGTAACTCTTTACATTTGAAGTGTAAAGCGTGAAATCTAAAATTTAATGGATATTCTCAAGAGCAAGAACTTTTACGACGAAACCTGATTTTAACAGTTTAATTACGTCTGTACCGTGCTGGTAATTTCATGCCTCGACTTGCCGTTTTGGTTACATTGTTTCAAATTGATATTGGCTCTTCGCATAAAAGATACAGCCACTTGACTTTTGCTCCCGCGAAAACTAATTTTGCCGCAGACATCGAAATTACAAAATAGTCGTCTAGTTTACTTGTATAACATTTTCTTTGTACATTTTTCCTTGATATTTATTTTAAGAGACAATGTTAACTAGGGTCTTGCCCGGGTTTAAAATATCCGACTGTTTAGAAACACTCTGTTTTTGTTTAGCTTAGGGGCTGCCCCGGGTGACGGGTGCCGGGTGCCCGGGTGCCCGGGTGGGGAACGATTTGTGACACCAAAACAAATGACGCGTACTCCCAGACCGATTGACGGGAAAAAGTTACATACTTTTATTGCAATTACTTCCATACCTTTTTTAAAACTAAAAGTATAACTAACATTCGAATATCAAGAGTGAATATAATTGCTATTGAATATAAATATTTATAAAAAATCAAGATGTAAATATTAAGAATTATTATTGTAAAGCTTCGAACAAAATACGCTTGTATTAACCACCTTCGTATACAAATCACGAAATAGAAATCCAATCTCATAAAGGTAAACAACTTCGTCACACTCCGTCGAACGTTGGATTTAATACAACTGAAGGTTTTTTTTTGCGCCTTTTTTCACTTTTGTGATTCTCTGTTGAATGAATACAATCTTTTTATCTCGTTGTCTCGTATTCTTTGTTTTCGATCGACACTTCAATGTCAACTGAGTCAATACTTTTTGTATTACGTCGCTTTTTAACTCAAACTTTGGAAGCTCAATCTTAAATATTTTCTTTTTTATCACATATTTCGTATCCCAGACGGCCACTAACAAAACATACACCTTGCCATAGAATTTTATTAAAGTACTTTTAAAAAATAACAAGGATTTCTTAACAGAAATAAATGTAATGTTTTTTGGTATCCAAACCCACATTTAAAGAAAATAAAATTAAATATAGTGTTAAAACAAATGTAACATTACAACAATCTTACAAACAATGACAATTACTTATTTATTAATTTCATAATAATTACTTTCGTTGATTGACATACTAGAACCTTGTACCACTTGTAAATATCGATAAAACCTCTTTAAAGAACTCTCCGATTGATTTAACAACGATTTTATAACATCCTCTTCAATTTACTGACTGAAACATTTTCATTGGAGCTGTAACAAACAAAATGAACACGTTGTTAAAGCACAAATCCCTCGAGAAAGTGAAAAAAATGAACGCCTTAGGAAAAAAGCGCGTCAAAAATATTGTAAGTCGCATTGTTCATTAAATACGATAGACAATTTATCCGATGTAATCTTTAATGTACTCGTATTGGAAATTATTTTTACAAAATTGCTTCTTTGAAACAAATTCCCTGTTTGATTTTGTGAGAATTTAATTTTGTATGTCGTTGTTGTTTACATATAATTGGAACTTAGAAGTATTAAAATCTGTAATACGTTATTGTATATTTTATGTTATGTTACGTGAAATCCTATACACACGAAATTCTAAAGCATTTCAGTATACGTTTGGGGAAATTTAATATTTCCCTACGATCCTTGAAATAGGATATCTCTGAGGAGAATCCTATCAAACATACTTTAAAAGAATTTGTTTTATATAAGTCAATGGATAACATTTCGGAAATAAAATGTTTTTGTAAATTGAATCTATAACTAACCTTTTAATATGATTGGAAATATTTAGTGATCAGTACCAAAAGTGGAGATATTTTTCCACAGTAAAAATGCAAAATAATGTCAGCCATACTTGGGCATTTTTGATATAATTTTTGCAAGCTTACCCTTTTTATCAATAAAAGCTTCGCTTAAACATTATCGGTCGCCATGGTGTGCTTTGTTATAAACGATTTGTTATTCAGAATTAAATTTCCTAAGTTTCCTGATAGAAAATTAAGAAGCGTGTAGAAACTCCGAGCGAAGAACTATAAATACCCAACTTAGATTCCGAATTACCATCACATTTCTATAATTATATTATACACCCTCTGTGCCGGTGGTAAGCAGACAAAAACAAGACAGATAAATTAATACTAACTTTACTTTAGTAGTTTATTTAATTGTTAGTCTTACCACGTCTGGGCTGCCACGAGGGACAACTGCATAACTCTTAACTAATTCCGAACGCCACCATCTGACCTTTCAATATTAGCCCAAGTCGTCTGTGTGGAAAAAGAAGCCGATTACCGTCTGTTTGCGGACAAAATAAAGTTTTCTTCTCTTCGTTTTGAAGATAAAGAAGGGCAGAGATTAAATTCAGGCCGTATTTGCTCTCCGGAGTTCGCCCCATGCAAACCGCCCTAAGTAAGGATACAAAAATATCATTTGACATAGCGTAATAGACGCTGAAGAGAGCTTGCTTTACGACTTCTTATTTGGCGTCTTGTAATGAGTTTTGTAACGAGAGGGGTCGTCGCAAATGTCGCTGCTTTGATGTTAGCACGCGATTAGAGCGCCACCTAACGTTAATGTCGTGGAAAATTTGAATGTAATTTTTTTAGAGTAACATTATTTACATGAAATTTCATTTTGGGTTTGCTGAGAAAATGTTATAAGTAATGACAATAAGACAATTTCGCTGTTACGTGACTGGTGAAGCGCTCTCAGTTTTCATATTATTATATTTCTTTTATGTTTTATTCTCGTTACATTTAAGTTATTTTTCCCCAAAATAAAACAAATAAGTTCGCTTTGTAAAATAATTATCTTCTACAATATATTTACTAAAGTTTTGAATAGTTTCGAAAGGCTTCCATGAAAGCGTTCACAAACGTTGACCTTTGATCCGTGTTGGTCAAGTGTAAATTTTGCGTTGATTGTTAATTAGTCCTTTTGAGTGTTGGTCGAAGCGCGTTTAAATTTGTGGCTTCATTGTTTATGGATTAAATAAATTCAAATTTATACAAATGAATTGTAAATTATAGTTATTTTATTCGCAAAATATTTTTGTTGATCTGAATACTGTTGTGAGTCAAATAACCAAAATAATGGCCTGAACTAGATTGGTAGGTAGAGATTATGGACGCATAATTTAATGTTATATTATTTGTATTTGTGCGTAATTACCATTTAATATTATCATAATAATAGCTTTGAAAAGCAATGTTAACAAAGTGGCTGTTTTTTGGCTGTATAGGCGAAGTCACGAGCAACATAGTAAGTAAACACAGCAATTGCAGATGTCTATGGACAGTCGCTTCGCTATTTCGGCGAATCCAGGTTTTAAATAAATAAAACTTTAATTCTTTTAATTCTTTTAAAAATGCATGTTAGTTAATCCTATACAATCTTACTGTTTGTTTTTTTATTGTTTTCGGTCAATCCAAAATAGTCTTAGTAAATACAATCCTGCCGAATATTTAGATAACGCTGTCACTTTGAATTTGAGCTGAGTGCAGAATCCTTGTTACGTCCGTGTCACCCTTCTGTGTCATCGACAATACATTTCTATGTTTACGGGTGAAGTCGGAACCGAAAGACGTTTCCTTCTTATTTACATTTTATTGTTGAACCTTTACACACGACATAAAAAATCAAAGATACGACAAAAGTACGAGATACTGTCACGGGTGTATCCCGTTAGAAACATAACTAACTACAGAATGGTACAAATGAATAAAGGATAGAAAATTAAACATGTTACATTGTTACCTTTAGGCAAACGTAACAATTTGACAAGTGTAATTTTAATTAGGAACTACAACTATTTTGTAGTTTGTGTTGTCACGTCAGGATCTAGTAACTATTGCCCGATGGTTCAATTTAACCGCCGATTTCTATACCTAGCTACAAATTACATGTATAAGTAAACATTTATATAAATATCGGCAGCAATACCACCCTTAAAGAGCAGCAAAGATATTATTCCTTTATGAGAGGGTATTGGAGCGACTAATCTGTAATGCGGAAGAATTCCGTCAACTGTCATTTCCGGAACGCTGAACCTTTTTGCACAAATTTTAAATTGTAATGCACGATATAATGTATTGCCTACTGCTATTTTCCTCTGCAGAATGTTATCTTCGTTCAAAATCGTATTACACTCGTCCAAATAATTCTGTACTAACTTTTTTATACTCCGAGATGAAATATTATAAAGTTGTGTGAGTAGTTTATAAAACTTTATTATATTTCTAACTCCGTGTAGTAGTTTATGATTCTACTAACTGTTATGCGCGACTTCGTCCGCGTGGAATTAAATAGTATTACCTCTGTTACTCGGGGATAAGGTAGCTCTCTAATGGTGAAAGAATTATTGAAATCGACCCAGTAGTTCTCGAATTATTTCAATATATACGAAAATACAAAGTTTTTCTCTTAATAATATTAGTACAAATATATATAAGTAGGCTTCGAATAAATCAGTATTCAATTGCATTTGACTTATAGTCCGAGTACGAACTTAAGACAACTTCCACAAGCCATTTACGTATAAGACAAAGCGAAACGCTTCTTCCGAATTCGCGAAGCGTCTATAACAAAAGGATGGAAGCCAACAAAGCGGCGTCTTTGATGTGCTATGGTAAGATGGAATTAAATCAAGAATTATACGAAAAGAGATTCGCAGACAGGTCCGCTTCCTCTTCAACCAAATATGTTTACATTTGGAAAGTCAGAATATGAAGCTTTGACTTTGTTATAAGTTAAAAAGCTGTGCGAATTTACGACAACAGAATATGAAGTCAAATAGACGTCATATCACCGACCGATGTTGAATACGTCTTGATTGGAATTTTCCTCCTCAAAATCAAGTCGGAAAATTACAATATACTAAATAACTGTAAATTAACTTATACTCTTTTCTATGTATACTAAAAGAGGAATGAAACAAAAAAGGTCGACCGGATAAAGTATAGGAAAGCATTAGGTAGATGGTTGTCTGAGCGGTGGTCAAGCGCGACCGTCAGTACGCTATCCCACGTCTCCTTGGGGACCACGACCCTAATTGGACGTGGCCGGCCTACGGTATCTTACAGACGATTATTTAATCTTTAATGTGATACCATCAATTTATTTTCCTACAATGGGGATTTAGCTTTATTTTCAACGTATTTGGTAAGACGGATATTTTTCTAATTGGAAAATTCATAAAAAAAATAATCTTATCATTTGAAATATTAAATTCGCATCAGCGTTGCAAACCAACGTGGTAATGCGGCCAGCGTTTTGGTAACGTTCCCAGCGGACAGCGATCTGGGACCCATTTTTATTTGTAATACTTTTGTATTTTAATTGTAATTAATTGAATGTAAATAAATACACGTGTTAAAATCTTAAATGTACATAGACAAAATAGTTAAAATTTATTTTCATAACTTGTTTTCGTAAAAAATAATAAATTCGGTTCGCAGCTAAAAGTTTCAATTCGTCGCCACAGTTATATTAAAATTATTTTTTGTCAACGTTTTGCAACATAATGAAGTAGTTAACGCTTTATCTCGCACAACCCTTATTTGACCTACATATCAAGAGGTCGATTTATCTTAAACGAAGATGAAATAGGCGATAGCCCTATCGAATATCGGCCCGAATTCTCTCGGGGAAAATATTGCATAGTTATTTACGAAACCGAAAAAATTGCTCTATTCCTAAACGTTCGAAAGGAACCAAGTGGCAATAATTAATTTAAATCGAAATTTTCGATTAAGATTATAATTTAAATAATGAATTTAATAACTACAAAGTACTATTGCTAAATCAATCAGGTTCCATTTTCAGAATACAAACACAGCACCGCCAACAATGAATAATCAATTCGACTAACAAACAATTGTCCCGGAACATTCAACTTGAAGTGAATTGTGGCATTGGATTAACTACTCGGTCGGTGCGAACTGCGAACCGAAACTTCCACGAGAGCCGGCGACGAGATCATTTCCCTCTAATATTCAATTTAACTTTGACACTTCTCCCATCTGACGGAACCACAGCCGGATTTTTATATTAGAATTATAAGTGACAAGTTTCTTCCGAACGAAACTTTCTTTTGGTGAGAATTTTTTCAATATTTTTGACAATCTTAACGCCACGTGCAAGTTATTTGGTAGAGGAAATGTAGGTCAACTGTATAATTAAATGTCATTCTGCTCTTAAGATACTACTTTTAAGTAGTAAAGACAAACAAAAAATTCATAATAAAATGCATTGTTAAATAGGCTCCGTCCAAAAAAGTCAACAAATGATAGAACCAATGTTGCCAACATTTTAAAAATGCAAAAAAATCTATAACATTCGAATTGAGTCTGTGTAGAATTCAGTTTAACCAACCTTTGGCAACTCGTGGCGTAAATCAAATTATACTAACGATACAATTTCGAGTTGGCTGTTAACAATGCATGTTGCGAACTGTTTTAAGATCAATCATAAACTTATATACCGTGTAGAATATGCTTTACAAGTCGTGCGTAACAATTTCTAAAGTGTAACGAGAGTTTACAGTTCCCTTTGGAAGTAAAGACGTTGAATAATCGATTTTCTTGCGCCCCGCTGTAACGAGGAGGTCCGACATGATGTTTGCTTTAATATCATTGCATTTGTACTCATTTTCTTACTAACTTTAAGTTAGTTTCGCCCAAAATAAAACGAACTAAGAGATTTTTGTATTATTTTTACTGGTTATTTTTATTCTGGTTTCAGCACAAAATATAATGAAACAGTTTGTGTTCGACTTTTTCAATACCAAAAAAAATATAATAAACTACGTTGTGTTAATCTTATCAAACTACTTTATACATTTTATTAAAATATTAATAAAAATGCCTCTTTTATAAAATAGTTTGTTAAAAAAATTCACAACGTAATTTTGCCGGGACATAGAATAGCGTCGTATTTATTACACTGTTTGAGCTCACTAAGTAGCACTTCACAATTTTAAACAGAAAAAAAGCAATAGCCCTAGTATAAAAAGCTGGAGTTTTTCCTTTACTTCCTTTATCCTTTGACCAAACGGTAGTGCCTCTGACAGGTAATTTTCTACATTATAATAATATGTACACTCTCTAAGTATTGCAAAATGTGTTACATTTTTTTATGCACTAATAACAAACTTGTTTTTTTTTCCTTTCGGTTATTTAATGAATATCATTTTATACAGCATCTGAGGCAGTGTCGCTTAAGGACTCTAATCGAGAAACTTTTCTTTTATAGAATGCCGTAAATAAGTAAGGTTATTTTTCTTTCCCCTCTTATACACTGAATATTATAAGTATACCAGGCAATTTAAATTAAACATCGTAACGTAAACAAATACTTAATTATTTTCATCGTGCCTTTGCAAAATCTTTGCGTACCGCGAACCTTAATCCTCAAGATAGAAAGAATTTATTATTCAAAAGTACTTACAGTTGATGCCACATGGTGACAGGAGCTGGAATAAAGTTTATGAGTCGCTCAGTGACACGGAGTAGAGACAACGTACATTTAAAAGCCGGGATCGATAAATAATTCATCTATGAAGTTCTTAAGGCGGGCATATCGAGCGATATCCGACATGGGAGAGAGAGTTTTGGTTTCGTGATTTCATTGCTATTAGGGCGGTCGAGTCGTTCCACGTTTATTGTCCAAGATACGAGTGGATTTGTGGAAGCAATTTCCTTTATACATTTTGTTTTGTCCTTTTCCCTGCAGTTTGATGGTCCGCTCTTAGTGAGTTGTGGACCGAGTTCGATTTAACCTAACTCCCTCAATCAGTACGATACGCATCTCGACCGTGACCTGAGAATAAAACTGGACAAATCTAATTATAAAATCAGAACACGTATTCTACAGCGAGCGCGAACTAATTTAGCGACAGTTTCTTTTGCTTTTCTAATGTTATAAATTTTTATCCGTCTCGTTTTAAAATAAGCAATTCAGCTAACAGACCAATGAGATAGATAAATTGGACCAATTGCAAAGCTAAAATCTTAGCTATTTTTTAATCCTTAGAATTTTTTGCAACCCTCTCGATTCATATTAACTTTGGTTATCATATCACAAGGCTTTTAAAAGTCTATGGATTGATATGTAGATGAGATAAATTAGTTTTATGTCTATTTTTTTCCTTATACTGAATTACCGATATCATTATTGTTATACAAGTCTCCTTACACAATGATTTATGTTATGTTTTCAAAATCTACTGCATCCCTTATGTTTATGGAAAATATAAAAGTGCTTTCCAATCAAAATAAACACGACACAGTCGTTCAAACACGCATTTCGACAAACTTAGGTCTATCGTCTACAACTTTTCCTTTATTCGCTAAGTTTTTGTCAGACTCGTCGTCTTCACCCTCGCATTGAACGTCGTTGTACCGACCGAATACATTTACCTTGCATGCCGTTGAATTTATTCGGGCGCTGTTTGGGTAAACACTTCGCTTTATATGCGTTTACCTTAGTGGACCTTCCTATTTTAGATTTTGTCCAAGGGTTTTAGCACTTGAACGTCAGCTGGGAATAACTTTTTTTAAATTAAAGAATCGATTTGTTTTTTATTCATACTGCAATAGTTATTTACCAAGTTTTAATGTGAAATAGATTAAACAAATTAATTTGGCTATTCGTCAAAATTTACAAATATCGTTAGGTAAGCATTTTAACCTACGTATTTTGCAACAGATCGCAAAGTGATAATAAAAAAGAAATGTAATCATAACATACAAACAACGATACGGATGTATCAGTTAAAATAAAGTGAACACCGATACGATGGCATTTGAGGAATCAATCAAAGGCCAGCGATCCACCGTTCGCACAATCGACGTGCGTGGGCCGGACGAGCTAATCAAACTAATGGCCGCCAGAGGGCCCGCGCGCCGCTCCGCCGCAACAAATCACAACAATAACACTCACAAGCCTGATTGATTACTGCCCAACGACTCGATATTCTTTGATACACCTTTATCATGGTTATACATATTTTATATTTAGATGAAAGCATGAAAACTCCGATATGTTTACTATAACACTTATTTATTTCTCATTTTCTTTTCAAAATGAGAATTTTTGGGGAAAATAAGTTTTAGAGTATGCTTAAGATGCATACATTGGTTGTGCCAAATGCAGATCGCAAACATTTAAATAAACACAAGACGAAAAGTCGGTAATTTTAGTAATGGGGTAGCAATGGCGTAGGTAGTTATATAAAAATAGACAAAAAATACTGCCACGGTAACTTTCATTGTATGTCATAGTTATTAAATAATATTATTACAGTAATAATTTAGTTGTTAGTTCCGAGAACGTTATGTGCGGCATCAGGCATATGACTCGATCATTTTTAGCTCCGTGCATTGCTGTCAGGCTGACGTCGAGTTAACGTCAGTCGGTGGGTCCGGCTTCGGCGCGCGTTTGCCGATTGGACATTTATTAAGTAGGAAATGGGAATGCCTCAACGCAACTACCAACTTCAACTAGTCTAACAACTCCTACCGCTATCCGTCCGAGTTAACGTTTGAAAGTTTAGTTTAAAAGCTACATAAATACAACGTGTTTGCAATTTCAAATCCGATTGTCGTCTCACACTTGTGACGTCACTACGTGAACGAACACAACAATGCGGACGTCCCTTAGTATTCCTGTCTACGTGGTGATTTTTATCGGGCCTTCCATAACTGTAACATGTATTTAACTGACAGGCCTCGACCAGACTTTCGCAGGTAACAACAATAGCATTTATCTTTTTGTTGGCTTGACGTAAAATGCAAATCAATAGTTGGGTCGACCCAGTTTTATTTTACCATTATGCATCGCGCTGCCGTTTAGGTATTCATGGTATTTTTGACTACACAGCACTGAATGTCGCCCGGGCCTTAGCGACCGCCGCTTTCGCATAAAAATTCATAGAGACACGTGAATAATGCTCGACGGCGCTTTCTCGAATGTTCGGCATCCATACTATGTGTATTTCGTTCAATTTATCGTGGTCATAACTTATATTCTTAGCTTGGACTTTACTCTCTACAAAGAATATTCGTAGTTCATATTTTCGAGTAAAAACTGATAAGCTACCAGAATTATTATCATTAGTCTATTATTGGTGCAGACTTTATACCGAATTATAAAAATCTATCCTTGTTTTGTAGTAGGGTACATTATCTACAAAATGTACTATTTTAATGCCGTTAAACTTCTTTACTACAAGTTGAACAAGCGGAAGGCTTTCATCCGTTGTCCACAGATTATATCCGATACAAAAGCGTCTCCTAAGGCTAGGAAATAATGTTCCCATCATATTTCTCGGCCCACTTTATAGACAGGTAGTATTACGTCATCCGTCTGCACATCTTACTGCGCGGCCTCAACAAAATAAACGAGGAACAGCTGCGTATTATATCGCTGACAGCAAAGCCCTGCTTCACCATTGTTGGGCTCGTCCTAAGGAATATAATAGCGACTTACTTGATCCTCAAAGACCACAATACGTCATCATTATTTCACGCTTATAAACTATGGGACCTTTCACTCTATCTCCATCGCTTATAGACTGCAAAATTTTAAAACAATTGCGCTATTCATATTTGATAATGAAAAGTTTATCTATATAAGTTCATTCATTCAAGAATACTAATAATGTTACTTAATTTATTTGGCTACGTTGATTTTAAGTTTCATTTAAGTATACTTATATCGTGAACTTCTCGTAATACCTAATTCATCTGTGTTTACATGTTTATCAAAACAACAAAGAAATCGTTTCACCAAATCTAACATAGAGCTATAAAGAGATTCAGTTACAGACGTAATATCATCTGACATTAATTGTGTCTAACTGATACTTTTCTTTTAGATCTATCGCAACAAGAATAAAGATTTCGGACCCGAAAAGCTAATGAAGTGTGCCGCGAACACTTTACCCGTGTCAGCCTGTCAGAAACACGTCATATTTCGTATATATATTTTTTTATATTTTTTTTAGTCTTCACAACGTCGATTCTTTTATGATTTTGATAACGGTCCCAAATATATCCTAATTCTATGACGCTTTTAGAGTCTATATCTATTTTATCCGTGTTTTATAAGTATTTTAATTCTTTTTATGCAGATGTGTATTTACGAGGTTATAAATGTTACATTTTAGTGGAAATTAATATCAGGTAAGTTATGACTCGTGCTACAGTTTTTCGTACTAAAAACGTAGCAAAGAATTTAACTATAGTTTTACTCCGAATAATACCTATTTTCATTTCTTCTTCTGATCATCCAAATATTATTATATTGTGTATGTAATACAAATGTTTTTTCCACAAACAAAGGCATTAATCCATTAGTAGCCTAATATCGTTCAATAAAAGAAAGACTCGCTTACTCGTGTCTGTTAAAGGTGATATAAAGGCATATAAAAGCATTCACCTTATCTGTCACATCGTGTAACAGCGAGTAACATAAAAGGGAAGGTGTAAACATAATACTAATTTGTGTGTACGTCGAAACAAATTGTATATTTTGATACGGTGTCGTGGCTAAGAACATTAGACCTCCAGCGCCGAGGGCCCTGTCTCCGGTTTCGCAGAAGTGTTTTAAGCGACGCTCTCTGATATCCACACAGCCTTTTGAACCGCTTTTTTCTTGTACTTTTTTGCTTAAAAAAAAAGACGACTCGTTTCTCCGAAGTGTCATGTTGTAGTTCAAGTATGAGATCGTGTTCCTCTATAGTGCAATTTTTAAATTGATATTTAAATTTTTATCACTACATTAAGGATTCTATTTCTTAAAAAAATGGATAAGATATTTAAGGAATTCAAAATTTAATTTAAATAAGTAAACGCCTTTCATTTTGAATTTGAACACTAATTCTAAAATAACATTATTGTTTAATGTTGTTCATTTAAGATCATTATTCAGCAAAACTAGACCCTTTAACTGCAACTTGAACTTGAACTTGAAAAACATTAAACAAAAAAATGTTTTCTTTATCTTAAGTCCAATTATGATGTAAGGCATTTCTCGAGCTGTAAAAAAATAAAAGATGCGATAGCCCGGCTACCCGTCCGTTCGGCCACCGCGTGCACCTGAGCGACGGCCGGTTGAGGACAAAGCTAGCTATTGTACAAGTTACATTGACCCAGTACAGCATTCAATGAAGAATTATTATTAAATACGGTAAATGATGAGTCTTATGTGGTAATTTGTGTGATTCTGGTAGTGAACATTACCATCTGTATAGCTTTAAATATGATTAAAAATCTGCTACCCATAGAAAACCGGCCGCAGTCTGACCGACCGACGGGAAAAACATGTTTATGCAAAGAACTGTATTTTGGCAATGAGCAGATGCAGGCTAGTGATGATGATAGTCATTAGACTTAGACATCATTAGATCATTAGACTTCAATCAGTAATTATATTTAAATAAATATCCCAATAATTTCAATTTTAGAAAAAAGCCTTTTAAGCCTAGAAACTGTTGTGAATTTTGACACAAACTAAATGGAATAAAATATTAAAAGTTATAATTTACGTATTTGATTAAATTAATTTATTTTAAGTCCTCTTAATCATTTAATTTTTATAAACGTGACCTATTTATAGAGTTCATTAAGCATAAATTTATTTCCGCTTACAAAGTTTTCTCTATAAACAGGTCAATGTTTGACCTGGCGTTAAGTAGGGGACGAAACTTTATAATGTAATCAAGTTTTCAGAAGATGCCTTTCGCTCTACAAATTGAATTTATAACATTACATAAAATTGAAATATATTAAAGCTAAGCATTTCAGTAGTAAAATTTAAAAAATCATATACTACATCACATAGGGTGATTATTGTCAGTCCTTGAAATAAAAAAAAACAAATTAACAATGTCTCATCAAGTAGATACGATGCAGTAACTCCATGTTCAAATTCTGACCCCTGTTCGAATCCGGAAGGAGAGTGCCAATAGATTTTTCCAAATCATTTACGATAAAATATTGTTCCAAGTCCAGCTAAGATGTTTCAGTGACTTTTATAAACAACAACGACGAAAAAAAATTGTAATTATAACGTTACGAGTACAGTTGTATAATTTTATTATTATAACTATTTTGAGATGGATTAAAGTAAGTTGATACTTTTTATATGCTCCAAAAATTTTTTTTCTACTCAAGTTGTTATATTTTGCACCCTATTATTTCCTTGATAATAAATCAACTACATCATTGCAAATAAAACTTTAAACGAATTTATGCTCTCATAGAAGATACAAAAAAAATCAAACTCGGACGCTAATAAAAGCAGACATCTTCATAACACGGAACAAAAAGTAGCCGCGGAACATCGTGTACAAAAAACGAGCGTCCAAATTCTGCACGATACGTAGACCCTGCACTACCTGCTACTTTGTGACATCTTGAATTAGGGTTGCCAGTATTCACTGTCCTTTTGTATGTTTGTTCGTCCATATATTATCTATTTATTAGTTTACTATAGAAATATAATAACATTTTTGAATTTCTTTATGTTTGTGAAGAAAATCACCGGCAACAAATATCTAATGTAACTAAGATATAATTGTGGTTTTATGTAAAAAAAACTCACACGCTAAGAAATGATAGCGTTGACCATAGTCGTATTTAAACCATTTTTTTTTATCTTAGATTCATAATCTTAGATTTTAGATCTCCAGATGCTAACCCTTATTTTAGTTTCTTATCTACCACAGTGATTAAATCTCCAGAGGTTACAGGTATACAAATTCTATCCTGTTTTATATATTGGTAAAAATGTACAAGTAATTAGCGACAGCCCTAAAAGCTTCATCTGCCACTTGAACGATCGAAAGGTACGACGGCGCGCCGGTATCAGGAAGGAATGTATAGTGGGTGACTTGAACACTTCCTGTCCCTTTCCACCGTAACCGGTGTTCCTTATGCTAAATTTGTTTGCCGTCTCATTCGTACGCCAACATTTTCAATACTTACCTGCGCAATGATATACATCTGTTGGTGCGTGCTTCTCCCTCGCACCGGCCGCGGCAAATGGATTGTTGATATTGCCGTCTCTCGCCGGCGTCTCGTGACAGGGGGTAGACGGTGTTGGAACGCGCTTGTGTTGGTGTTCGTTTATTTAGTGAACTTGGAAGGCCGCGCGCGTGTTTGTGCATAGGGTGTCGCTACGGATGTGTGCGTCAGTTGTAGAGGCGCGACATAGCTTTGCCGTCTCCATGACTTAAAAGTTTTGTACGGTATGAAACAAGCGGGCTAGTTCTGCGCCGGCCGGCACGTTGCACGGACGCGTTTGACTCGTTCCCGCTGAACTTCTTCGTAACTACGAACATAAACTTGTTTTATAAATACAATAATTTTCGACTTTATATTGTTTTATCGTGTGGGATTATTTATTGATGAAAGGAAATTAGTGACTACGTAATTAATTGTAAACGTGTTATGTTTATTTTTTTGTGAAACTGCAACGTGTATGGTTCAATGGACTACGGAGGTTGGTCGTCATACCATTCTCATGTGCTACAGTGTACCCAACCGAAAGCTCCGACGTTATGATTTTTATTTGGTTATTATTGGATAGAAACATTTGAAATTGAAAGAAACTGCCAAATTAATGTTTTGCACTCACTTCGACAAAATATGATCTAAAATGGTCTAAACACACTTACAAGATTTATTTTTGAGATACCAAAGTATCAAGATTTTCAGTCCTATATTTTTGTGATGTGAAAGTACTAGTTACCTTTCTATTAGTTTTATAAACCAAACACACATCGTCTACAAAAGATTTTCGTTATTACGAAAATTAGCAGTTAAAATATAAGAGACAATGGATTTTGTCATTGTTTTTGGATATCGAATTTCGAACAGAACGTCGTTGGGTTGAACAACCGTAATTTATAAATAGATACGGATTGTACAGAAACGTCGACTAATGTAGACTCCCTCATATAAATCATTAAACACCGTCGAAACATTTCTTATCTGTGACAGCTCATTCTTAGAGTTAACGTTGCGTTTAAATTGTAACTGTAAATAAGTTGATACCTACACAATGAATAACCAATTTAATATAGTTAAAATATGCTTATGAATTTTAGCGGCTAAAATATAACCTCAAAAAATCGTCGCGACACCAAAATAAGAGGTTTATCAATAACAACATTGGCGGAAAAACAGTTAGGCTTCTTCAGTTAAGTTTAAGATTAAGACAGACTCTTAAATTTTAGTATATGCAAGTCTACATTTAATCCTAAGAAAATGTAAATACACGAGAAAGACTACAATCAATTTATATTTGGGCCTAACTAAGCTTTATCAAAATTAACTAACTAGTCCTTGTTAAAATCATTAAAATATACATAAAATGTTTCCGTAGGCCTTGAACCGGACCGGACTATAAATTACTCTCATAATTAAACCAAGCAGGTAATAGTTAAAAACTTTCATAAAAATAATATCGCTTGTAAAAACTTTGAATTAAATGAAATTAGTTACAAAAAATCTAAATATGTATATTGAAAAAAATATGTTTGTCACTTGACCATAAAGTTTTGTAGTCAAATTAAAAGATTTAAATTATAAAAAAAAAACTTTTTGAGCTAAGATATCCTAGTATTATAAGCGTATATAAAACTTTATATTGGTTAAATTATTTATTTTGTTAATGTTGAAAAGAAAATATTATAATGTAATAAAAAAATAAATGTCCGCCATCTCATTAGGGTAACGACGGCGACATCGTAAGCCGTGTAAAGCTACTTTTCTTCAGAGCTGATTAAAGCAACGTAACAGGCGGTAAGCCTCCGTCTTAGAGGTCAAGCCAATGATGTTTTATCCCACACGATTCGTGCATTTAATGCTTTATTTGTTTATATTTTATTTAAGAAATTGTCGAACTAAAGCTTACAAAAAATGATTTTTCATTAAGGTATATTCTCATATATCTTTAAACCTTTCTCTTAAATGTGAAAAGAAAAGTTGAAATTGTTTATTATTATCAGGGAAAATATGTCTATGTTAATTGTCTTAGTTCATACTTGTTAAAGTGAGCTTTACAAATAGTCGTATTGACACCAAAAGGTTATATTTACTCAAAAAATATGCTGTAATGCGAGCATTAGATTACTTTTAATACAAAGGTTTCCTATTTACTTGCAAAATTGCACAAAAGTCCAAAAAGTTCGATTTACTAATTAACTTGTTACCCCTTAACAGCGAGGTTTTAAATATTAATAACACGAAGTCCATAAAAACTCCGCGCCGTAAACCGGCAAAGTTTACCCCACAGACATCAAAGTGGCAGTAACGCCCCTTTCAATCCGTACAGAATCTCACCCATCGCCACGCTGTTACATCTCCTTGTCCGAAACAATTGATATCTCTATTTGTATCAATAATACTCCAGCCAGACGTTTACGTGTATTTCGTACGTGTGTTGAATGTAGTGCCTTCCCTTCGGAAGCTACAAACATATTGTAACTGTTTTAAACAAGTTCTTGGGTTTTGTTTTTTTTGCAAATTGCTTACCAAAGACAGACCAGTAACTACATTTATTATCTGTATTTATTATATTTTAAATATGTTAATTAGAGCTAAATAAGAGTTTATGGAGGTTTTAAAATTATAAATGAAAAGTCAGTCAAATCAATACTCTTTTTTATGATAACATATTATTAAATTGTATATGTAATTTAATCATTGAAAAACTCATTGACTTGATAACCTCTTTCTGTTTAAAGTCGGTTAAAAAGAAAAAAATATTATTCAATTCTAAAATATCTAGAACTATTAAAGATTGTTTACATATTTCGATATGCTTTTCATCAGAGATGCCCTGAAATTCATTACAAAACATAAAGGGGAAACAATTCATGTCTGTTTAATGAATTGCTAAGTAATCGTAAGCTGTACCTTTGTCTTCACACAGTTTAATCATTTGTTATTTGTAGATATTTCTAAATAGTTTCAGGACGAGTCCCTTTGAATCTGAGGAACTTTGTGGTTGTGGTTTACGAACCAATAACGCCTTTGGTAGCATTTAATTGATTTCGTACTCAAGAAACTAATTAGACTTGAGGTCGATGTAACCAAGCTGCGTTAATAATTTAACGTTCACTGGACCTGAAATAATCTTTAACAATTTTGCTATTGATTTTGATTAAATATTTCGAATATTATCATGATGAATACTTGCACAATTTCACTGTAAACATTCACAACTTAATTATATTTACTTTTAAATTAAATTAAACAGTAAAATCTGGCAAACATTTAAATAATTTCAATCTAAAAGTATTGGTACTGTCAGTATTAAAATATTTAACTTAATCATAACTATTATCAACCAGGAAGGGTTAAAACACCTTTTAAGTTGTTTTCTATAATAGTTTTGAATTGTAACTTTGTCTATTGTTTCGCATCAGAATTTAATAGAGATATTATTTCTATTTGGATCCGGGCGCTACTATCGGCCAAACAATATTTATTCAGTTCCCCTGCTAAGGAGCTTACAATTCGCTACCGTTACAGTATTCCATTTATAATTCAAAGTGAATTTTCAACGACCGCAGCCTATCTCTTTTGGGCAACCAATTTATCCTCTTGGATTAGAATATTTGAGAGAAAAAAAAACATTTACCTCACAAAAGTTAATAAATATGTATACTGAGAACCGAAATACTGAGATGCCTAGAATTACCACAAAAATGCCTATGACTTTAAACAATAATTAGAAAAGGTAATTTTAATATGTAATTTTTAAGAAGTATAATTTGTTCATTTCCAACATTTGTAGTCACCGAAGTTGCATACGTAAATCTACAAAAAAAATATGTTAAACCAAATGGAAACTGAGATACCAGAACTTCTTTGTTTCGTGCTGAATAGAAAAAAAACGAACAATTTATTTCTTGTACCAGAATTATCATCCATGACGAGTAGAAGTATTATAAAAAAACTTTGCTATCGTGGACTCATCCAAATACAATATTCACATGATTTTAATTCAAATAAAGTGTTTAGAGAAGCAATTCAACACAGACCTGTTCAGACCCGAATAACAATAATAATAATTTTTGTACTTAGACACAATGTCATACAGTTATATATTATCTCGATAATATTTGCATTTGCATATCCTATTTGGTAAACATGATAGAACAAAAATAACTATTCACATTTTCCCTCATACTCTATTAGTAGCGCCCCCCAAACTGGCGGCAGACGCTCTCGCAGCGCAGAGCTAACATCGTGAGTCGTTATGCTCGGCGCATGTTCGAGTATAATTTGCTTACCGTAGATGTGACGGGAGATATTTTTATGTGGTTTAATGGCGTGACATGGATACGCGGCGCGGAGGAAACATCGAGTATTGTGTTACGGAGCCGAGCGGTCTTTATCGACGCGAAATTTCATTATACTCAAACCCCCCATTCCGCCCACCATTCAATCGGAACACCTTCGTACAATTGGAAGGGCTGCCTCAATGGGTTGTCGGATGAAATTTCTTAACATTCTCCGTCCATAATGAGCGAAGCCTGTCGTACAATGGGCAGCGCTAACGGTGTAATCGTGAAACGAAACGAGATCGACAGATATGAAGGGAGATTAAAAGGCGCTTAATGAAGTCGTACGAAGTAATGTTGCACGAATTCTTAAGATTTAACGAAAATAATTTTAAACTTTTTACGCCCAAATTTCCCTAAAGCGGCGAGGGAAATACGAAACTTTATAGCCAATTACATAGCCAGTGAAATTCTCGAGAAGAAAGAATTTTAAATGTTTGCTCTACTTGCAAACAATTTACGCCTAAACAAAATTACCAACTGTCAATTTCGTTTGTAACATCATTTATTTTCTTAACATATTTTTCACGACACGAAATAGATGATAAGCGAGAAAATGCAAATGTTCCAAAGTCCAACATTAATTCTTAACAAAGTTTAAAATTCACAGAAACAAAAATAAATTCAATATAGAAAATTTAAGTAGAGAAAAAGTTTTACAAATCACAATTAAGGCTAACTATTTTAAGGCTATATTGTTATTATCAAAACATTTAACAAACCGTAAAATATACACGCGCCAAGTCAGATATAACTTAGGTGCGTTCCTGGCATCAGGAATAAAAACTAGTTTATTTGTCCGTGAATCAGTAATGAAGACATCATTATGGAACCGGTTCATATAACCGACGAGTCGCTCGGGAGAGATTCCTGTTGCCTTCGGTTTTCTTAGAAATATGCCAACATGTTACCACGTAGGAATTCCACAGTGATGAATAATGCTATCAACACCTGCATATAAATATAAGTAGCTTCTAGGTGACCAAATTCTGGAATAATAGTTGATACTATTAAATAAAAAAAAAATCTCTAAAAATACCAAAACCTGAGAAACCCATTTCGATAATAAAAAATGACAACTAAAACCAGTGTATCTATGGTTTATTTATAAATATGTGGTTTAATTACATAAAATAAGATTTTGTTTCGATTCAAAAATAATTTTCACAGTCGATCATCATTCATGTTTTAAAAAATACCTAAAGGTGTCAAAATAGGCCTAGGAGATTTAAATAATATACAAAGAAATGTGTACCCCTATGAAGATCCTGTAAGTAACATTAGAAAGGGGAGATTTAAAATATTTATTTACTCAGAAGGATTTGCCGTCAATTGAACAAAAATCACCGGAGCGATAAAACCGTGGTCATTAATCATACGAAATAAATTTTGAAACCCTCGTGTTACATGCATTGAATGGAACTTCACACAACACCCGCACAGATAACAACCTTCATTAATAACACACAATTATTGCCTTGTTTTCTAAACCAAAAATAACATAAACAACTCTATAGAGAATACACGTTATCTGTCATTTTTCCCTAGAGATTATTGGACTAATACATTTAAGAACGAATAACAGAACGAACAAAAAAATCCTTTTGTATTGTTAGGATTTGTTTCTTAGAAAAACTTGTTTATAAACTTCAGCTAAAAGTAGTTACAGTATGCCTGTCTGATAAAGATAACTGGACCTCTCCAACCCTTTCTTAGTCCCTTTTTTGAGGCTTATCTATTTAATTCATCTACGAAGTCTTTCACGGCGCGATCCCTGACCGCATTCAGCGAAGGAAGATATCGGTCACATGACGGCCCGACCCAAAGATTGGAGTTAAATTTACCAGAAGACGTTTATTTATTCGCTGATACCCACGATAATAATCTCTAAGGGTAACTGGATAACGATGAATGATTATTTACTTACGTTTTAATGGATTATATTTTGTGAATTGGAAACTCGATTACGTTTATTAAAGAGATGGACTTCGGAAAGAATACTGGCTTTAATTTATTAGTCGAAATGATCGATGCAATCCCGACCTTGGAAATAGGTCTGGTTGTAATAAAATATAACCATATATTAAAATACAAGTCAGTTTTATGCAATCTTTTTCGTAACCCAAGTGTTATTTTAAAGACTTAAAAACATTAAAATTGAACCCAATTACTAACATTGACGCAAAGCTACTAGATTTAAAGCGAAATGTCAAATTATTGGCCTATTTGAACCAATTTACATGATTAAAATAATTCTAACTGCAGTTTTAGTTCTCAATCGATCGTCTCTCAGTCAATAAATATGAAAAACAACATTGCAACATGCCACAAGCCTTGTTGCATCCATGCGGTGGCATACGAGGTGTGCAATAAGCCATTACCGACTCGTGTAATGGTCTTCGCAACCATTACACGACCCCATACGGCTTTTTTAATGTAAACTCCACAACTGTCTTTTTATTATCCTGTATGTTTTTTAACTTCACCATTATATCCCTTATTGGTTTCTTTGTGTTGGTAACAATACCATTTTATATTGTATTGTATAAAGATAAATTGTGTTTGATAAAAATAACTCGTGTGTTTGATTTTTATAATGTATTTGAATAAGTTACATACATTGAACATTTTTATGAAATCACAAGATTTGATTAAAGATATCGCATTAAATTTCATATAGTTTTTACAATAGGTTTTTTAATTAAGGTAAAAATTAAATCAATAATTATAGTTTAGGCCTTTATTATTAACAAGAAAGAAATAAATAACCTATTTTAAAATCCAATATTTTAAATAACTTGCACAAAATACCGTCGAGTCGGAGCTTTTGGTTGGAAGAATGTTATGAGAAAATTCCAAAATTAAACTGACAAAAAATCTTCACAGATAATTGAAATGCCTACAAGCGATTAGAACATAAGTGTATTAAAGTTGCAATTTGTGATATTTTAAAATAATAAAATGTGTGAATCGCGGACTTTGAGTATCTCTGCTATTGTGATTCGGTGGTTCATTTTCGCGCTCCTCGGCTTTGAGTGTCAAGTCAACTGTCAAGTAATGCAACAGACCGCAGTAGTTGACAGTTCGTACAATTTCTATTACGAACAACCATGCTGCAGTGCACCTGTGTCTAAAAGCAAATACCACGTGAGACATAAACGAGGTAAGTTTCATATTAATTACATTATAATTAGTGCTAAGATTAAATTTATTATGAACTAGCGACCCGCCCCGGCTTCGCACGGGTGCAAA
>QDHC01006236.1:1246030-1259427 GCA_013186455.1 Papilio dardanus tibullus
CTATTAAAAGACACAAAATCCGTTGCGTAATTTTAAAGATTAAGAGATGTAAGGAACGATACAACACAGAATTAAAACAAAACATAAAAATTATCAGTTGTACCTATGTTAATTCAATACAAAAGTTTCCATGAACTATAAGTTTCGTAATAGTAATCTATAGTGTCATCATATTTTGAATTATTAATCATAAATCCTATTCCATCCATAGAAATCTTGCAAAATCTATAGGCGATGTTCCGGAAAGATGCGTTTCCAAGTCATGATTCATCATTCATAATACTGGATACCTCAAACGCACACACGCATATTTGATTGTGTGTACAACTTTCCTTGTGTGTGTAAATTTAAATATGCACACGCGTATCTAAACACTATCACTCACACATACGCAAAACTTATTCAAGGGTAACATGTGAGATGGGTTTATACAAAGTTTTCTAAGGGTAAAGGAGACGGTATGACCCCATTGTTTCATTGCCCCCGCTGCAATGAAGAGAGAACATAATACAGTTGAAGTTAATGTTACTCTTGAAAAAAATGCAATGTGTCCTAGCACCTTGATAAATATACTTCATATTATGTAAAAATATCATTTTGATTATGTTTAATTTTCATCGTAACTTGCGAAATTCGATAAAAAGCTTAACCGATTTATTTAATCCAAAATTATCAACATCCGCGTTTTATTAGTAACAGTTTTAATATGAATGTAAATTAATTAAGAACACTTAATTAAACAAAACAAATCGTGTGATTTTTTCCGCTTTACCGACGTTTTAGATACAAAAAATATATACACGATAAGATTGTAGTAATCACGTAGCATATTTATTTCCCCGAAATATATAAAAAAATACGCCGTATATTTATTTTGATTCTACGCGAGCTAAAGTAGATTTTCGTGTAAATTTTGACCGCTTATTTGATTACATAGGAAAAACGTTACGCAACAATTTTAGCTTTGACCGCGTTAGTGGACGTTTCGGTCATCAAGCCACAATATTAATGCGCAGTTTACCGCTTCCATTAAACATTGCGGCTTTAAACAGTTCGCTGAGAGCTTAATGAATGCGGAAACTTGAATCATTAAGCCTCGTCACATTTAATGAAAATCCACTACATATGAATCACACGCGTTACCTGACTGAAACGGCCAAGGGTCCGTGTGACGTCTGTGCTAAGTATTTATTTAAATAAGTAGTATTTTATACTAGAAAAATATTTTGTACTAATTTAAAATCCTACCAATAACTACCATACGTATCTTAATAAACAACATTACTTGGATACCTTTTCATAACTCACAAGACTTATATCTAGTGCTAGGAAATAACAAAATGATATATATTAAAATAGTCTAAAATAATAATAAAATATCAAAGTTATGTTACATTGCAATTATATACCACACAGCTGTTTACCAAAACAATTTATTTATTTCCAAATTCACACAACAAAATTAATCCCCGCTTAAGTATTTTTGTATTCTATAATACATCCCTCTCAGCGTCAAATATAATGGAAGAAGATCGACAGTTCAACATCAAGGGTACGGTTCAACTCGAACGTCATGAAAAGTGTCAATCACGGAGGTTTCCGAATAGCAAAACCGATTATCGGGCATATTAAGTCGGTTATTGTTATCGGCAGCTCCGACCAACGGACCGTGAAGTAGATTAGGGACATCATAATATGCCATATTTTTGCCGTCAGCTGCACGCATCGCATGCACGCCTTCTAACGCTCAATTTTTTTGCAGTTCTTATTAAATTGTATTTTAGAGTCACGGAATTACATTTATGCTTTCAAAGAAAACTACAACTTGAATTAATTGTAGGACTTTATGTTGTTGGTTAAAGGTTTGAATAGTTTGAAGAGACTTCTCCGCTGGAATTAACGAGAGGTCTGACAAGCATCAGGTCCAGTTTATCATTAGTAGAGGCAATGTTTATCCAGTTGTCTTTAAAGTACGGGCATTAAGAATCCCTTGAATAGCCTTAAATGAAGGGGTGTCTACAGTCTTTATGACTACATGTCCGGCATTATTATTCCCGGTTATGAATGAGACCCATAATAAACCTGTTTGTAATAAGAGAATATTGAGAATACGTATTTTTGTGAGTGACCTGTGAAAATAAAATTAAAAGTAAACTAAGTCTTTGAATCATGATTCTCTTATTACACCATCATCTTTTGAACATATCATCCGTTCAATTGTTAAAATTAAAAGGCTTTCTCATACAATAATAATTGTTTTTTTTTGTGCCTTATTACTTAATATATTTTGATTTTCTTAACCTTCTTTAATAAGTGGATACGAACACTAAGTCAAATGTCGTTTTATAAACACGGAATGTAAATATTTATAGTCATGTCGGATTTAAAAGTCCAAACGGCCTAGGAGCCTGAGGCAAATGTCCGTGCTAGTGGTGAACAAACAAAAAGCGTACGACGATTTGAAAGAAGGCGCTCACTCAGCCGGCCAAGTGAAAAGGGTAAAAAGAAACGCACAATAAGCGAAGGCAGCGACGTCCGGCGCAGTCGAAACTTGTATGCCAACCGCTTTGACTAGTGACCATGTCTCAGTTTAACTAATCCGTCTGTTTATAGGTATCGGATTTTTACAAACACATTCTTTGATAATACTATCGAAGAAGATCCATAAGACGTTTAAGATTCGAACAATTGAATATAATTTCAATCCGGAAAGTTTTTGTTATGGTCTATTTATAAACATACCTCTAAGACCTTTTTAGCAGATTTTCAACACTTAAGCACCAGAGCAATCACTTTTATATTGATAGATAAGTGTCTATCCCATGTACCAAGTACTAGCATCGATTTCAAAGAGCAAGTCACGTCTTGTATATTGTTTCTTTGGCGGACGTATTCAAACACCATGTAATATAAGTCTAATCGAAGGAGCACGTCTTCCATGTCCCGGTGGGAGATGACATTACTTATTTCATCCTCCGGTGTACCGCAAAGCATTTTGTTTGAAATTTGGTCACGTAGCGGTGAAGCGGAGGGTGTCCCATATCGTATCTCCGGACCATTGCGATCGTCCATTGTATTCTCACGAGACAAAGGGTTAAGGACACGAAGGCAGGATACCTTCGTCAAATGCTTTCTGGTAGCGAACACTAAGGTATTTGTAGCCGATCGGTTCGTTTAACTCGGCAGCATTTGAACGAATTTCATTATCTGATACCATTTGTACTTGCATTCCTTTCGGATGTTAAGCTCCCAAGTATACTTCACTATCTTATTAGCGAAGTTCCAGGAATAAGTAAACATACAAATGAACATGGTTACAAAACGAAAACAGAATAACCACTTAAAATCGGAGAGTTCAAAAGTTTACATTGGATTTACAGCACTCTCAAAGGTTAACGTGAGCAAGCCGACGCAACGGACTGTTCAACAAATAATGCTTTTGCTTATTCTTTAGCCTTTGAAATGCGCTGCTGTAAAATTTAGTTATTCAAATGTTGCTTTTGCACAAGTAAAAGGGTAAAGCCAATCTGAAATGTGAATTTCGCTTCGACGGAAGTGCATCAAGTGCTGTGAACATTTTTATTTTTCTAATTTACGTTACTAATATTAGACAAGAAAGCATCAATGTAAAGATGTAGTCCTAGTATATTTAGATTCATTGTATTTGGTAAGATAAATTGCTGTGTCATAACGGTCTGAGCAACGGTTGTCGCATGGCCAGCGAGAGGCCTTGAACTGTGTTACTCTCCAAGATTCAGGTTAAGTCCACTTGGCGCTCGCCAACCGTTGTCAATGTCATTCAAATGACAATATTGTTAGTTTTCAAGGCTAAGAACATTGACTAAATGTTTCCTACCAATTATTTTATTGGTGCCCCTTTTGTTCGACAAGTAGTAACTTCATACTGACGATACATTACAAACAACGCCTAATAAATACGCTGTATTCAAATGTTCAAATTTTATTCGTGCCATCGTATTCTCGGAATTACTAGATTGCTACAAAAAGCTCAAAGTTTAATGTGTATATTATTCAGCAGGTTTACGGAAACAATTTTTTTTAAACTTCATCATAAACCAACAATTTCTTGAAACAACTTACAAATTCCCGTTAGTTTTCTTTGACTATAAAAATAAAAATGTAAACCAATTAACTGCTATGCGTGCACTTTATATTTTTGGCTCCGTGAAAATGTTTCGAATGAAATCGTTTCAAGGGAAGTATTTTGATGTAAAGGCGATAGTGTGCTTCTAGAGGCGGCGAGGTAACAATGCGTGCATTGCGACCCGCCAACATTCCATAAAAATAAACTATGACCTATAAAAATTATATGCGAATTTGTTCGGACCTGCAGCGTTAAATGTAAAAACATTTTATTCGAATTATGCAGTCGAAGTCAGTTGGAGTTAAATTTACATTTATACAACATCGTTACAAAGTTTATTTATAAAGTTAGAATTTTATTTCTATTTTCAGGTTATGGTATTTATTGACACTTCGAATATCTTTATGAGATACAACTTTTATATTATTTTCAAATAAGAACACTTACTTGTAAGTCCTCTATAATAATAATTACATCCTTTTAAAATACGAGTAACTATAGGTATCTTTAACCTTCGAAACATCACAACGTGATAAATATTCGATTCAAATCTGTTGTTTACTTTCTATAATTATTTCAATATAGCATAGCAGTAATACAACTAAATATAAACAGTTCAATACAAAAGTGTAATTAAGCAATTTAAATATAAACACTACAATAATTGATTCAAAATTTGATTCATTATACAAAGCCAACAATGACACGGCGCCCGGAGCGAAGCCGGAATTATGCCGATAACCTCAACTTACGTGACATGCTGTTGTGAATTAATTATATTATTTTAATTTTGCTCTGATAAACGTAAATGTGTTATTGGATCGCAATTCGTCAATTGCTTTATTGATACAGGTAACGTGACTGGATTAAACAGTCACTTTATCTTTTAAATTTAATTATTGTTACATGATTTATAGCCGCGTAATGAAGCTTAATTAAACTACATTTTATTAACAAAACATATATAACAATAAGCTTTCGTGATTTTTATTAACATATTGTTCGTAATAAAAATCTGGATCTCAAACAGCTAAATCGAGGTAAGAATCTCGTTTCTTACGAACAATATGTTAAAACTTGTAACGTTAAATACGTAAATTAATCACAATCAAAAATGTTGTATTGAATAAAAAAAATCAAGTCAAATTCTGTTGTCCATTAATTCACAAAGCTAAAACATTTACCACAAATCTCCCGGTAAACCTCGTCAAAGAATTAAAGTTACACATGTTTGACTCTCAAAACATAAGCAAAGCAACGAAAACCAAAATTAGAAATGAAAGCATAGTTTCCACAAATTAACATAAACGTGAAAAAGCTTCGAATTAGCAAACAGGAAAACAAAGTTTTACGCAATCGTTTGCCTTAAACGCACACGAGCTTTTCTCTGCTTTCATACTCCTTTGACTCATTGACTTGCCGTACTTTATGTATTGCTCTGAGATTTACTAACAAAAACATTAAAAACATCAACGAATGCTGTATATAATTTTTAACTCCTATTTATCAAATACATGTTTTACACAACGTAGAAAAAGTTAAAATTACAACTACAAACTTGAATCCTTTTTAACAACGATAATGGTTTTCGCAACTTTAATTTCAGAACCTTTAATTTTTAAATTGATTAAACCTTTAAAGTAAAACAGAATAATTTAAAAGGCAAGTTCATTACGTGAGCTTCGTTCAACATAGTACAGCTTTTATCGCTTATATCATCTTTATGGACCTCGTAACTCTACACCGGATGCCATCTATGCATAAAACTTGAATATTAGCCGCGGAATATACAAGAAACTTTCGACAGAGCTTAGAAAAGCATTACCACGTTGTAAAAAATTTAGTATACCTATGTATATTCGTGTGTTTGAGTCGACTGTATTTATGCGCAGTTTATTTCCTTTAAGCTTCGCTTTACGATGTCGAAATGAACGTGGTAAAGCTGATTTAAGTTTGGGACACTGTGTGTGTTGACATGCGGCAGTAAAAAGAACGTAAACGTTACGGTTTACTGTTTAATGTTGGTTCAAACATTACTTTATGTTTGAAATATTTCTCACAGATGCTTTTAAATTATGAATTATTTTGCTTATACTTGACTAAGCTATGAGCAACCTTGATGATTTTATTACATGTATAACCGCCTAACATAATAAAATTGTTAAGTATCGTTTTAGATTAAAATGCTTAAATTAAGTGTTAGAATATAACGAATTTTGACTACTCTGAAATATGATAACGACCCAAACTTATTTTTTCCAAAACTTACTTTACCTTTTGAAAATGTTTTTATTCAAACTATAGTTTGGTTGTTGATTTATAGCCCCAAGAAATATCAAACTTTAAAGATTAAATGCTAAATAAGTAATTTTGCAAGCAATCTTACAATAACTCTAGTCTGTAAATCGTATATCAAATTACATTTGTATTAGACAGTCTCATCACAATTAATTTGTGCATAATAGAATAAGTTTAATTAGTTACCAACATCTAGGTGTCTAATAATTAAGCTTTGTTCTCGATATTTGAAGTTACGATTGGGCTTTGCTTATTATTTAAATACAAATTATTGCTTTGCTCAGTTCTAATTGAAATTAGTTTCAAACTATTTTCAATTAACTCAAGCGCCATTTTGTGCTGTCACTTTTTAGTTCGTTATACGAGTATTAGCATGTCTGTTCTCGGTAAATGTTGGTATTATTTTACAATTAGATAGCTAATTTTAATATTTATTATTTGATTCAAATATGTAAATACGTAGTACTGTCGTTCTTACTCAGTGTTGATAATCGGTCACTAAGTGAGACTTGTAGTTTAGGTTTCATCAATTATAATCGTTACTGAACAACTTTGAACAGTATTAACCCTTAAATGCATGTTTTTATTGCCGCCTGGTAATAAATGATTACAAAATTACGGAGACCCTTCTTATAACTATAAACTTAGTCGACCGCCAGATAGAAATGTCAAAAAAAATAGATTTGCCGCCGAAACTTGCATAATTTCTTTCGCATATTTTTTTTAAAAGCATACTCGTACCATACCACATGACTTCTATAGAATAACGTGAAACGTGGTATGTATACATTTGGCAACAAGCTTTTAAGGGTTAAGTCTTATGTAGCAAGCCCGTGTAGAAAATAGCGCAAAAACGAATTAGTACAGTTAGAAAAAGAAATCTTAAAAAGTTCACCCCGTAATAAAGGAGTGCGAGTCGATCAATAAGTACATTCGGTGGTTCCGAATGCAGTCCGCGCTCGTCAAAGGTAATCTGATCCGTGTTCGAGCGGCGTTCTTTTGTTTTCGCACTTATACGCCTTTCGTTTGTTTTGTTCTGTAACTCAATACTCTCGCATCTCGCGCCACTATTGACACTTCATGTCAAAACAACAAACCGATTGAATGGGACACACGGAAAATGTTTCGGTTAAATTAAAATATTACAAAGCGCTATAGAAACGTAAAAATAGTTAAATCATCTCGTGAAGACGTTTCTTGGTCCAAAATTTTGTTAAAATATAGACACAAACAGACTTTCTACTATTTTTTATTAGCCAAAACAGTGATTTACTAAAGCTTTTTAGCTTTAATTTGTAGTAACACATTTTCATGCAATCGTAGTTCTTGCTTTATAAATGTAAAGCTAATAAAAACGTTTCTTGCGGTTAAATAAAGTAACACAAAATTACCCTTCAACATTTTCTATGATGTTAAATACCGTATACTGTTTGTATGAATGAAAACTTTCCATATGCGCGGACTAGAATTGCTCCAACACTGTGAAAATACTTTCAGAAAGTTTTCATGAAGGAAATTGATAGATAAAAATCTCCTATAAACTCGTGTTGAAATGTCGTTTCGTTTTACGCCTTGCATTTTTAGTACTTTTAAATTTTAAACTATCTTATTTTCTTGCATATTTAACTGGTTCTAGGTAGTAGCTACAGTTTAAAATAAAGTTATAGTTAAAAAATAAATATTAACTTTACTAACGCTTTTTCTTATTCAAGCATATTTAGTTTGTTTTTGATATTTGTATGCTGTGGTTAACGGTATATTATTGTGAAATTATATTTAACGACGTTAGTTTGTTACTAAACGCTTATTAAATCCGACAAAAGATTAGTTCATTTGCATTTGCAGTAAATGTTCTGTAGTAGAAGTCAAGACATACGACTCATTAGCGCTGCACTTTCCTGCACCATGCAATACAATATACCGGCCACTAAATTATTAAATTCAATGAGCGTAGTCCATGAATAATTTTAAGCGTACATTTACGAGCGTACGTACTCTGATATAAATCGTCTCTTATCAACCATAAAACAAACCGCGGGATTACCGATTTAAATTCGTCGATAGCGTAACAGTTAAAAGGGCCTTTATAAATTAACGGCGCCAATTTCCCTAATGACATTGTAAAAGGAACTTTACGATGGTCGTATTCACGATTTTAATAATACGCGACACACAACCTATACAAGGCGCAATCATTTGCTTGCTATTGTCGACGTACGCCATTTTGTTTTGACTCAATCAATCAGAGACATTAATTTATAGTATAAAACATAAATCGGATTTTATTAAGATAACGCGAAGTGGAATAGTTTTCTCCGCCGTCTTATCCAGTGGGAGCTCTTTATCTGTAATAAATATTAAAGTTTATTTAGAAAACGTGAGAAAGCGCTAAAAAAACTCTTCCAAACATTTTCATATCGTGATAATGTGTGATTTCATGTTATAAAATAGGTAATACTTGATTATAAATTATAACTTTGTCATAAAATATATAATATATTTTACACGTTTAAACATTATATTTACGCAAGTGAAGCTAGCTACAAACATTCATTTCTAACTGCGCAGTTTTTACTGTACAGTTCGACTGTACAATTCAAACTGACATGTACGACACTATACAGTTCTCAGTTTTGCCTACACATATCATTTTTATTACGCAGTCGAACAGTTCAGTTAAAACTGAACGTCTGTAGCAGGCATTATACAAAATTAATTTACAAAGTTTAGAAGTTCGAAGTTTATGTATTACAAATCGTCCAATCAGTACGATAACAAAATAAACACAAGGAACCTGTCTATCTGGAAATTAATTATAGAGTGCCTGTAGCAGGTGCTCGCCGCGGGCCGGGGCCCGAAACTGTTGGAGTTCTTGTCGTGTACACTGCTGTACACAAGTGTTACGACGATACGAATGTACCTTATCCGGTTATACTATGATCGTTACATCGATAACATGTTTAAAAAAACATCTTATAGGCACAAACATTTTTAATAAATATTATTCAAGGCTCAACTTGTAAAATTCCATATAAAAATAGAAACGCAAATGTAAATAATTTTATTTCTTTAATGTATACGGTTGAATTTAATATTAAATTTGCAATTTAATATTTAGCCCATTAAAATTTAATTTCGACCCGAGAGTCATAACTCTATGGAGTAATGATGGAAATGAATCCCGTTCCTTCATCAAATTAAAGCAGTCCCCCAAACAAATAGGTAACTACGGCCGCCGTTGGGCCCAAATTATATTACTTTATTGTTATTCTTTTTTTTACTTTGTTCCCCCAAACTAACGTAATTGGCTCGGGATCACGCTACAATAACTATAAACTGCGCTATTGGATTGGTTTTGTGAGTTTTATTGCCTATTGTATACTTACAATATGCTTCCTAAGCCATCTATAAACGACACAATGCTTAAAAAATAATTTATCAAACAAAAATTGTTATAACTTATTGTACATAACGGTTACGCATAGGTATATTTCACAGAATAAGTCGCTCGATAAGGCTTTACATTTTAAAACCGTTTAAAGCCGTTATATTTTTGTTTTCTTTGGATTTTAAAAACTGACAGGTTCGACTTGTAACATGTCTAGCCTGGTGGGCGAGGCGCTTCTATCGTTTGGTTTTGTCAGAGTTTATATAAGAACTGCATGAAGATGACATGGACACAGGAAATGACATAAACAGAGGGCGCTAGTGGGCTATCATAATTTAGTTTCACGTATGTCCGCCGGGTCACTTGTCTATATCGGTCAATATATCAATGTCATAATTGGCACGTACGATATAAATTTCTATTTACCTAATAATTCAATCTTAACACGTGCAGTTTACGAAACAAAGCCGGCTAATTAAGGCACTAAGTAGGTTATCAGCGTACGCGGATTTAATAGCAATATAATGAAGAGGTCATTGTTTCCCAGATCATAGGGCTTAATGGCGACCCGATCGTGACGCCGAATCATTTATCGAGTGGACGTTCGAGTGTCCTCGATACCACATGGCGATGTTCGCACGTCCGACTCTAGTGGCCACTACTGTGAAATCAGACCGGTGTCCGAAACAAACGTCTAGTCTAGCATGTCCTGACATCTGATTGGTTAATTGAAAAGCTTCGATATTCAAAAAAGTAACGACGTTTCTAGAACGTTTCATATTTTCTTTGTATTTTATCAATCGCTATAATTTTCAACTTTGACACTTAATTACTGGTAACAGCGGTAAAAATACTACGTTTTTTAAATTTTAAAAACATATCTGTGTTATATCCAAACGGATATGTTTAAAAATGGCTTAATTTTAACAAACAAAAAAAACTCTAATCTATTAGCTCTTATCTTTTAGCCTTTCTATACTAGATAAGAGAGTGACAAACATGCATGATGTAAGTGATTATTGCATTTGTAAATAAAAGAAACCGCTGCCCATAGCCTATCATATAAACTATTATTTAAACCTGGTTTCCAATAGTTTATTGATTACTAATTATTAAGAGCGTCGGTGGATCAGGGGTTTAGTTCTTGACTTGTAAACTGCAGATCCCGAGTTCGAATCCCGCCATGTACAATGTGTTTTTCGATTTTCATATGTACATATTTACCCGACGCTCTTACGGCGAAGGAAAACATCGTGATGCAATCTGCACATATCAGCGAAGAAATTCAAAAATACGTGTGAAGACACACAAAATACGGGCTAGTTGTGGAGTTGCGGAAAATGGAGCCCATCATGGGTCGAACTATACAGTACACTACTACTTTAGTGATTTCAGTGCATTTGAGTAAAGCTCGCCAGTTTACAGTGAAGCGTTCAGTGCTCACGGACAGCCGTCAATTGTTTAGTTTATTGCATCGACACGGAGTAAGCATCGTGGAATTAACACGAGTGCGTTTGACAAGCGGGCTCTTCGTTTATCACACTCAAATCTGTAGACCGTAATGAAGCCATTACTATTCATGGACTATTGTTTTCGGATAGTAGAAATTAAGTTCTTCCTTTCTAAAACAAAACACAATCAAACGTACTTGTTTCTTGACGTTTAGTTAAACTAAAACACGTGTGATTAATAATAATTAAATCGATTCCGCACAATTAAAACATTTTACAATTTTCAATCTAACATCTGTTTATTTAAAATACAATTTCGTATACTGTTATCGATTTTTGTAAAATATAAATACAAGAGTCTATCAGTTCTACTTATCCCTTTTAATCCACTTTTATTAACGATTTTCGTTTTATCCTCGGACTGGGATATTTAAATGTAAATACAATTTTCCCGGCTCGGCCATTTCAAAGGAAAAGAAAGAAAGAAAAAAATGTGGAAAGTATAACCGCTGCAGTCAATTACGAGGCTTAAAAATATCGTTGGCATTATTCTGTTGTATTTATAAAAAGAAGGGTTCTCAATCCTCGAAATCGCTAGAAACAACTTAAATTTCGTTCGGCTTAAGGCCGCAGAATCTTTGTTTTTACAAGAGGATTGCCACTCCGCTAGCCTTGAATATTTTAGGTATTTTGTTAATTTCCAAATCCTCCTTTTTAACTCGACTCGAGTCGGAGGGAAGTCGGCATTCACCGCTAACAGTTTCATGATTAATGACTGAAAACTCTTTGATGGCTTTTTAATTAGAGCTAAAATAGGGGTGTTATAGCGTGCTCCGGCGCGGTGGTTGCGGCCAGGTCCTATCGACCACTCTTATATTTCATAGAAGGGGGAGATCTGCTACGAATTTGCAAGTCTAATAAATTGTGGAATATAAGCCTAGACCTTATTGCTACAAAATTTTATCGCCTCAATTGGTGCGGTTAATATTCTATCTCGACTTTGAAGTTATTGAATTATAATGGGTTTGGAAGGAAAAGTATATGTCGTTCTTACTTTCGTGCACCATTTTCGATAAGTACATAAGTGTGTTTACTTATTCCCAACACAAGAATCGAATTTCTAACTTTGAATTACAAATTTAATTCCTCCTCTCAACTTGCCTTTCAGATTATTCCCATTCTTCAGTGAAAACAGCGATTAATATTCAATATGAACAGCCTATTTGAAGGATTGTTTCTGCAGACCGACATAACCGAGATTCGGCCGTCTGTCGGCTCTTTACAATTACTAAGATGGTAAATTTTAATTTTCTCCTTACATTTTAATTTACTAGTTAAATTTCTGTATATTTTCAATAAAAACTTGTTGTCGTTATTCTTAAAGCTTGTTTTACAAAAGCGATAATAAGAAATATTTATAAAAAATACCATCAAGGGAAGCGAAACAGAATAAAACGTTATTTCTTAGATATTTTAATAACTCTGATTAAGTCTTGAGCTTTTTTTTTACTAAAGAATTTATGAAAGTCACGGATTTCTCATTGAGCTTAGGAAAATATTTCCATTACTAACGTTGGCACATCGAAAACAATGACTCGTGGAAAAGTTGACTAAGCAGCTACTTGGAACGTTTAGGCTCAACAAAACATTTTTATAACGCTCGGATACCGTCGACGAGTTTCGAATACTTTTAAAGTGTTAGATCTAGTAAAGTCATGCTCGTTTTCACCGACCAACCCCTAAAGTAGTTTTAGATAGGTGTCTTTTTACTTAAGGGTCTCCCTAAAACTAACGGATCTCTTGCGGTCTAAAGTGACACTTGGTATGTGGTGGTGAAAACGAGAGTAGTGTTAGGTGACATTTAAAATGCGTTAAGGATTACCTAAAATTTAGGGATTGTTGGTGAAAACGGCCATCATTATCTTATTTGCATAAGAATACACCGCTAGTGAAACTTTAACCTCGACGTTTGCTAATTTTCAACAATTTCAACGTTAATTTATGCATTTAAAATATCGCAGAACAATGTAAAAAGTTACGTGTTCCGTCGGGGCTCAGATGTGCCGTCGGGCCGGTGTAATGTATGCACGTTATTAGAAACAAAGTTTTAAATTCAACGTAATCCTCTTAAAATATGATTTATTTCCAATTTAAT
>QDHC01006236.1:1267401-1281072 GCA_013186455.1 Papilio dardanus tibullus
ATCATCCTAATCTCAAACAGAAACGTTTGCACATACGGCAATGTAATTTTATGGTTATAATAAATATAAAGAAAAAGTATCAAGTTTAATTCAATGGTCAATTTCACTTTAGGTAAGCCTCTTAAAATCTCTATTTCTTTCAAGATATTCTAGCGAAATCTTAAAGGACTTTGCGCAAATGCCCTATCAGCTCTGCTCAGAGTAAATAACGAGTTGAAAAATGACAGTAATAACTATCGGGATAATGAGTGGGGCGGAAATGCCCCGAGGGATACATGGGGCGCTTGAGTAGACCAAATGTCGCGCTCTGCACCCACAAGGTAAACACCGATGATTCGAACGAACCTCTCCCGAATACATTCGTTTTTTACTATTTCGCAATTTTTCAATTTACTGACTGCGACTGAAAATAAACTGCAATTCATATCTAGTCCTTGCTTTGTATCTATGCTATTTTTTTACTTTTCAATCTGCGACGGGAATGACAGTTGGTTAAAAGTTCAGTAGTTTATTATTAGTATTTTAACTGCAAAAAGTAGAATCGAGGCAACAGTTATCCTTTAAATCTGTGTACATTTTCCTCGTCTATAATCTAATCTACTTTATTTCCTGTTTATATATAATGATATACGAATACAGTTAAGAAAATTCTAGAAACATTAAGTAAATTATACGATGCGCGCGATAACGCAAACATAATGCCGGGTCTTTTCTTATCACGGAGTTTCATTTCCACGCAATTTTCACATGGCGATGAAAATTCTGGTCTTTTTTAAAGTACATGGAAGATGTATTGAGAGGATTTATCAGAAGTCGTATTCATTTCGTTAAAGTCATCTCTGATTGTCGCAGATAAAAATGTTCTTCCTTCCCGTAATGATTTCTTTTTACGTGTCCTAGTCTAGCAGTGATCATTATACAAACGCTGTATTGAATAAAAAATACAACAATTCTTTCTCCGTCGTACAATTAAAATACATTCGTTGTAACGTACCGACAGATTTAAGAATCATTGAAAAAAATATGCAAAAATATAGTTCCACCAAGTCCTAAGAAATTCGCTTAGCAAGCATATAAAATGAAAAACTCCCCGTGCTTTCAATATCAAAGATCTAAATGCCTGTATTAAATATTTATAAGAGGAAATATACAAGCGTCTTATTGAATTGCCGCGCAATTGATTACAGATCGCTCTATACCCTTTCAAAGCGAAAAATGAAACATTTTTCCATAAAATTTATTCGCGTCTTGCGATGGACTGTACAAGTTTGCCAGACACGAAAAACCCAATTAAAATTTGTTTGCGAACGTCTGAGCAAACGGAGTAAAAATTGCTACAACGCAAATAAGGACTAGGTAAGCTTCTTCTCAATTTAGGTTCATAATAAGATATTCATAAAGATGTTCCAACGAAACGACAAAAGAAATACGAAGCGGGCGAACTGCGCGAGCATAATGTTAAATTACAAGAAGCCTGCAGAGATACAATGAAACCCTTGACGTCATATCCACTAACACTGGGTTTGTTTACGCGGTACACAAACACAAACAGATAAAAGGACTTATATCAAAGTAATTTAAATTATAATACCGTATTCTGTGTAATTCAATCTTATTTTATTACCGACGTACAATTGCGGTGGTTTTTATTTGTTTGTCAAGAGGTAGCTTTTGATTTATGCTTATCAATTTTCTGTTTAGCTGCTTTTAACACGTGTATTGTTTCAAATGTTAACTAATAAAAATATTAGAAACTTCGATAAATAAGATTTTAAATATTGATCCTGATTCAGTGAAAAGGTACAAAGTTAACATTTATACAACTTATAATAAATATATAACCATAACAACGTACATTACCTTTCTAAAATAATTGGTTACCTACATTTTGTCTTAATTACAAGCAAGTCTTGAGTATAATTATAAAGCAGTTTCACTCAATCTGACTTTTACAAAATGTATTTTACTAGGTGGCCAAATACTTTTGAGCTGTACTGTAAATTACTCTAAAATAAATCAGCAGTAATCTATTACAAAATTAATATCACCATCTTATAGAATGCATTTCCAATCGAAAATTAATCTATATGACATTCGGAAGGCGGAATATAACCCCAGGCGGTTCGAAAGACATGAAAATGTACTCATTTGTCAGATCTTCCCCTTCTCTCCCTGTCAGAGGAGGCCTATCAAATATCATTCGAAATTAATCTAGGTAACTTACGACCTTTTCACTTTAACTCGCATTGTTACAACTTTTGTTATAGATTACAGCCCATTATAAATAATACTTAGATTTCTATCCCGTTGAGACAAAGAATGGCTAAGATGATTATTAGTTACTAGCTGTTGTGCGCGACTTCGTCCGCGTGGAATTAAATTATATAGCCTATGTTACTAAAGTAGCTTTCTAATGGTGAAAGATTTTTTGAAATCAGCCCAGTAGTTCTTGAGTTATTTCAATACAAACAAAAATACAAAGTCTCTCTCTTTATAATATTAGTATAGATATAGATTTCTAGAAGTCGTTCAAGAGAAGTTATTTCAATGATAATATTACAGGAAAGTTGAACGATTTCCAAGATTACTCCACCAGTTAAAATTGAAGTATAATGCTTGGTATTCCAATGCAATAAAGTATGGGTGCTTTTTCCAAAAAAAATCAAGCAAATGTTCTAACAGTTTTATCATTATTTAATAAAAAGAGTTTAAATTTTTTTTATATCACTTATCCTACAATAGTATGGGTAAATTAATTGATTAAAATAATTGCTTTGTACGAAATCACAACGATCACCAATTTGTTTTGATAATATTAATTATTATAAATTTAATATAGATTCGCTTAAATACATTGTGTAATCTTAGTAATATATCTGTAAGAGCAATGTCGAGGTGAACTATGGCCTCAGGGCTTCCGAGCGTCTCCTTTCCAAACCTTTAGGACGCCACTTAGACGGCTTACCGCGTCTACCCGGATCATTTTATCCGCTGCCCCCTTCCTTGTATTAATATAATCGCTGGGAAGCTTTATTTTACTCTCCCCAGACCCCCGATGTATGGCAGTTATAAGTCACGCGAATTAATCCCTATCACTTGACAATAAAATGAAAGTAACATCTCAAGAAGTTAATAGAAATTTATTATTCTCTCCGGGGAGAGCGCCAGATTTGAGATAATTTTGTTCTTCGTTTTCTAATATTCTATTATTTTATGAGAATTTTTGAACACAGAATACGCGGTCATTTCGACTCTGTCGTGTTTTTGTAATCAGTTTTTTATAGCTATATAAAAACTATATTACCTAAGTACCTACAGAAAGCTGTGTATAAATAAAGCAATTATTTAAATATTAACACTTGAAGAAAATGATAATAGACGATGT
This sequence comes from Papilio dardanus tibullus, assembly GCA_013186455.1. NCBI lineage: Eukaryota > Metazoa > Arthropoda > Insecta > Lepidoptera > Papilionidae > Papilio > Papilio dardanus. The sequence goes on from QDHC01006236.1 coordinate 1,270,787, forward strand.
CAAGGCCCCACTGCGAAGTGCCAAATTCAGTTCAAATCTCATCAAGTACCGGTTCAATCAAATAATTTTCCGCTTTTCCGCCTCCTTATTGGGCGTTGCATCGCGGACCACATTTCAAACAAATTGAAAATCAATTTAACAAAGGGCCCTCCTACGAAATAGGCTGCGTTGAGAAGAAACAGAGCCGTTAGTAACCGAGAGGGTAGAAATAGGAAAATACATCACCTTAAAGCGAGCGGGGAAGATTCATATCAGACAGGAAATTCGACTCGCATCCCGCCTCGGTGGAGTGAATTTTTTTCTAAGGAAACGTAGCTACCTTCTTACGCTTTCACATACGGACTTCTGATTCATGAGTTTTATCTTTCATGAAATATGTGCGTAACAATTTATTGAATGTTACCGGCTGGTTGCCGCGAAGAGCGTTGCTCAGCGCCGCGCCGCTAACGAGCTCGTGTATTGTACTGAAATGTATTTAAAACGGTATTAAAATATCTGTAAGAAATGTAAGCGAGCAATTCGAACATCAAAAATTTGTATCAAAAGACTTGTATCTCTCGAGGGGGAGTCGTGTGAATAATACACTCGAAACGGTAACTTAATTTTGTGCATAAAAATTGGCATTCTTTTGTACTATTCGTTGATTCACGCACCCCATCGTAGCGATACCTACAGCGATTATTATTGCGTTCGAAAACCCATCAAAAGTTACAATTGAAAAGTTAAAGTATTCCGGGCGGGACGTTAAGCCTCCCTCGGTATCTACAAATGAAATTGGTGAACGAATATTTTTTTCCATACACACTCCCTGTTATGGAGCTACAAAAATTAATCACAAATGAGTTTTTTGAACAATGCAAAATCTTGGAAACAAATGTTAAAACTGAAAATAAGAAAAGTTAAAAATATAAAACATTTTAATTTACGTATTTTAATATTAAACATTTTGCTTGTATAATAACTTTTAGCCGTGTTTTAATTATTTCCTATTATTTTTAATGCAAAGTTTTACTAACTAAAGTAACAGTGAATTTGAATAACTGTTAGATTATTGACACCAGAACCTAAATAAACCCATGAAAACTTTAAGTAAAGTTTTTTCATCTGTATTTTAGGAATCGATGAGATCCCCTGCAACGTCCCTAAATTCTTTTGTCGAGTATTTTTTTAAACAAATTACCCTCCTGCGAGCACACCTTAAAACACGGAAGCACCACCCTGAATAATTAATACAATAGAAGGTTAAATTCGTCCAAGTGTCAACTCTCCCCTAACTTTAAAAAGAACGACGCCATCAAAAGTGCGGTCAACGTCTAGACCTTTTATCTCTAAGGGTTGCTTTTTATTTAATTTCTCCTATTTTATTGGACTTGACAATGATTTAGGGAAAGTTTTCGAGGAGTCTATACAATATTGTAGAGTAAGAAGTACTGTTTGATCTCGCTTGTCGAATTTATTCCTTCAAAGTCAATAATGCTCAGCGTAATGCCTTAGGAAAGCCGGCAAACAAACAAGATTGAGTGAACAGGAAAAACGTGTTAATCGATTCACGAAAATACTCACAGACACATATCATTATTGTATACATTTTTGTACACAAATCGATAAAATATGATAAAGAACTTGATGGAGACTGAAACTAAGATTGTACTAAAAATAATATCGAATAATGATGTAAGTCACATTTTGTATATTAATGCAACTTGATAAAGCTTCGTAAATTGCCTTGTTGTTCCCTTCCTTTTTGTTCACTATCATTCAATACTTATAGTATTATCTGGCGCGTTCATAACAAAGTATTGAATAAAGAGGTCACGTGACCAATACCTGATACTAAACGAAAAAAATGTTCGATTAGTTTTGTACACAGTTTTTTATACGTACGAGCTATGCCCTTTAAATCCCGACAATAATTTCCCTTGAGAGTTGACTGTGGCCTTTGACAGGGGTTGTTGTGGACGGCGGGGGTGATGGGACCAAGAACTTACCTAGGGCACTTCTCAGGGGTCACTTCTACCCTTTCATTGTTCCTTAATATTTATGGTCAACGAAAGGGCACACCAAAAGGTCAAAACTTAAGACAAAGGTCCAGGGTGAAATTAAATTTAAGGCGCCTAATGGGGATTTGGACTACTAGTACAATTAATCGTTAAAAACTATTTTGTCTATAAAACATTCATTTGACAAACGGAAAAATAACTCGCATCGTCATAATAAAAATATTAACAAGTATATTTATAGCTTCAATTAAGTTATTACACAAAACGTTGAGTTTAAAACATATCTTCCTAGACTTAAACCTCGATTAATTCAAACTTAATTTTTAATGTTCTTCTGACATCAAAAAGACATCTTTACTTACCTACCTAGTATAGTGCACTGCAGAAATATTGTAATAACTACAAAATATGTTGTACTACTAACATGTTTACCCTACGCTCTTACGGTAAAGGAAAACATCGTGATGCAACCTACACATATCGGTGAAATAATTCAAAGTTATGTGTGAAGTCACGCAAAATACGCGCTAGTCGTGGAGTTGCGAAAAATGGAGCCCATCATGGGTCGAACTAACTATTGTGATAACTATCCTATTTAAACTCAATATAAGATGTTCGGCATGAATGACTTGTGTCAAATAAGTTATTGCACTTTCACATTTTAACCTTGTGGAATAATCTAAAACAAAGGTGTCCCAGAGGATCCAGAGTGTGTTGCGGCCGGCGAGCACGGAGACAATATTTCCTTGCATATGAAATGCAAATACAATTTAAAAGTTTGCATATTTCCTCAACGCGACTAAGAACTCGCGCCTACAAAGCATATACTCTTAACTTAGTTTACTCTGCATATGCTTCGAAAATGTATTTTCATTTTGTTTTCTTATGTGTTATAGTTGTTATTTGCCTTATTGCAGTCGTTAAAAGAAGGCGAGGAACTAAAGCAGGCTATAGACGATCAGTTTTTTAACTGTTCAGTTAACTGACGTACACACGTCAATTTGAACTGCATAGTCGAACTATACAGTCCTCAGTTTTGCCTATACATCTCAGTTTTAACTGCGCAGTTGAACTGTGCAGTTAAAAATTGTGCAGTAAAAACTGAGCGTCTGTAGCCGGCTTAATGTTGGCGTAATTATTTTTTATATTAGCTTGTGTTATATAAAAAAAATCATAAATTCAAGTGTATTGTGAAAAGTGTTTCCTAACTTGTCTTAAGTTTACTTCCGCAACATTATAATTTTCTCAAAGGATACTAGCGTTGGTTAATTAATACCTTTAGTCGCCTCTCACGACACCCCCGGGACTAGACCACGGCTAAAATTAATTAACAAATTATAATTCCACATCCGGCTTTTACGATAGTTAGAGAACTGTTATAGCTAGCGTAAATATTTGATTATACAAATCATGTAACACAAATCTACTAAAGAAACGTCTAACAAAAACTCCAGCTGTAATTAAGCAATCGACAATAAAAAATAAACCATTATAGCTATAGGTACCTTCCTAAAGTCGAATCTTTTAGGCAGTTTTCGAAATTTTATAGTAAAACATAATTAACCACGTGCTGTAGGAACGTGATGGCTTAACATTTCCAAAAAGCAATGTTAAGAAACCCAGTCTAATCTGCTTATCCATAGCGAATCACGTGGCGATACTGACTGGCTTTTATAATTATATAGAAAGTGTGAATTTATTGTAGCTTTATCTTTCCATTTGCGTCACAAGATTCAAATAAATGATGAACAAATTAAAAACAAAATGCAGTTAAGTTGATCTATAATTAACTTAAACTTGACGTTATTTTTATAATAAAGTACAAAGTAACATATTGTTTGTAAGAAACGATATTCTTACCACTATTTAGCTGTTTGAGCTCCCAATATGTTAGTAAAAATCTCGAAAGTTTAATATTATATAAGTACAAAGTTGTTAAAGACAAAATCAAAGCTTTATAAATACTAACCTGAGTGGCTTTAGAATAAACAAACTGTAAAAGAGAAAGCAGTATTTGATAGCGACTTAAAGCGGCCCTAGTTATTATCACGTAAAGTGTCTATTCAATGTTACAGTATTAATATTCGCGCAACGTCAAAGAATAAGCTTCGCCCGATGTAAAACAAAATTCTTTGGAACGAAGCATAAAATAAGGATTCATAATTCAAATGGAAAAAACTTTCTCGGTCCCGGTAATTTTTCCCATCTTACGGCGAGTTTCGCCCGAGGGGTCGCGAGCCTTGGCTCGAGGAAATCTAAGAGAGGGTTTACATTTTTAGCCTTTCGCCGTGTCCTCCTCTTCACTTTATATCGTCTTTTGATTACTCTCTCAACAAGTTATGCATATTGTAAGAGTCTTTGGTGTCGTCGGTTGGAAGAATTTTCGGCGTCTCTTTTATGCGGCGTCTTTTCGGCGTTGATATCTCATTTTTCATACCCTTTTATCTGCGAGATTTCTTTATTACGTACGTGTTTGGTATATGGGCCATGTTTGTTTTTGTCACTTGAATTAAATTTAACGCGCGATTTCTTTCACATTTTGTAATATGTTTTCTTCGAAATATCTTAATTGAACGAAACTGATACAAAACTTTGACTAACTATATAAACCACAATTAACGACGCCGAGCATAATCCAATTATTAATGAAATTATATTAAACTTCGCCTCAAGATGCCTTGAGATATTGTAAATTAATTCTGGATCGGACTACAACTTGTACTTATAACTTAAAGTTACCAAAATCCAAACTGTAAATTCGAAATAAAATTAGTTTATATTGAATATAACGTATATCTAAATCTGGTACAACGCGTTAATTCCTTTTAAGTCCGGAGAACCACCCTAATTGTTATCAGACACAGCGACCCTCGGCCTTTCTAATGCTACTAATGTATTTTGGGACATTCTGCAGCTTGCCCTTGGCCATTTTTCTGTTTGTGTTGCTACAATGCAATTTCCCTCCGACCCCAGTCCTAACTGCATTATTCGGGAATATGTTCTCAATTCGTATATTCTGGACACCGCCTGTGTAGTGATAATGCGAGACCAATTCAATAAACATATTCTATGATTTACTATTATTACTAGCGTAATATATTATAGTGATAATAGTGGTGCTAATAACAGAGAGGAAGATAATAATAAGACCTGTAGCTCCGATAATAATGTCACAAAATAAAACCTTATAACCTTGTAAGTTTGTTAGAGTATTAAACTTAGAAATAGCGAAAAACAAAAAGTAAACATTCTCAGTAAATAAAGTATTTCATGTTGTTATTTCAAAATCAATTTACTTTTAATGTATTTACGTTTATTTACCTGCAAACGATGAAATAACAAAATACTCGATTATTAAGTTCGAAGAATCATCTTCTAAAGTAGGTTATTGGAAAAATGTTGAAGAAAGAAAATATTACAAAAATTCTCGTTATTTATACAGGGAAAGATGAAAGAAAAACATCAGTAAATATGTAATCCTATTAAATTTAATGACGAATTTTCGGGATTTAGACTTGACGAATTTCAAATTAAATTCTATCCAGGTGTTTTTTAATTTCTAAGCAGCAAGAACACACCAAAAATAAACCTTTATTATCTATGAAGGTACTAAATATATTAAAAATAACAATATTGGTGATCACAATCAGTGCATTACGATTTTTTTAAATAAAAATAAATTACATATATTTTTTCAAATTACTCTGTAAAAGAGCAATTTAAAATTTCTTCGTAACAAATCAAAAGCTTGTAAATAAAGCAAACAAAACACTCGACTCAGCGGCAATAAAACGGTGCCCCATAAACGTAGCAAGGCGGTAAATTAGATTTTATTTTATTTCTTAAACAATTTGCGGGCCGGCGCAGACAAAGGGCTCATAGGTTCGATACCGTGGTCAGCAATTCAAAGGTTTATGCGGGTCCGTTTATTACTTACCTACACACGCGCTGCGCCAAATCCACTCCTTATTAATGTCGATAATAAAATTATTGCTTCGACCTTACCTTACTTTAATTTGAACGAAATGCTTGAGTCATTTGTGACTTCATACGGTTGGCTCATGGCTATTAAAATATTTTATTATGACTAGACGAGGACTTTCAACTCTTGATCAATAATACTACTGTATTTCTAAGAACTTCTTTTATGTGCCAATTCAACACTCTGTCAAAAATGAATACACCAACATTGGGTGTTAATATGGTGAATGAATTAAACACCAAATGTTTTGGTGTTAAACGTACAACGTAAACATAACACGTACACCAATTGAAAAATGTTTCATGTTGAAAATATGACTACAAAGAAAAGTAGACACGAAAACTAGACAAATGGCTATCAAAATAAAGTCATAATAATCGATATCGATAATGATTTCCGTAGGTATGGTAACATCACTAGTAGGGTACAGCGGCGGTAAGTTCGCAGTGACCACTCGGACCCCAATCGCCGGCCCATTGTCCACCATGTTCTTGTTCACATTAAAACGCAGTTAACCGTTCTTTATTGTTTTATCCGTTCGCCCCGCGGTCCGCACCAATAAATGTCCGAGCCTCCTGGGAATTGTGCTACGATATAGATTTTGTTAGACTACGTAATTAAAGTCCCCATTATAATACCGAAGCTTCATAATGTCTTCCTGAAACATATTAATTTACGTGGATGTCATTAGATGAAAGTTTTCGGAAAGGATTTTGAAAAGTCTTTGTCACGGAACTTTGATAATCGCAAAACTAGGTACTGACTTCGAAAATATTAAATTTTTAAGGCTTCTATTTTAGTCAAAAATTAATTCTTCATTTATTTTCGTAACGATAGTCTTGTAGCAGTTATTATTTTTAAAACATCTCTTACAATATTAGAAGATCCACAAAACAATGATATGTAAAGGAGAATGTGTTTGTTTGTAAACAATGTGTAAATAATAATACCACAAATCCATTAGACAGGGCCTGATTTAGAGGAACAGTGTTATAAAAGATTCAGAGGCCAAAACGGGGAAAACACGAAATCAGATTGTCTCAAAATCACACAAGTGACGGAGTATAGCGGGGCCTCGCATTTATAATTCATGGCAAACCGGAGATAGAATACAGGAATACTTTCTCAACGCGCACGACTCTAAACTATATCCAATTCAACTATTTCTATACTATAAATACCAAACGAGGGATGTGACAATTTAAATAAAAAGTTCTCCCAACAAACTCGTACGTATTTTATAAATTTTTTTAGTATGCAATTGAATTGTACCAAGTTAAACCTATAATTGGTTAATGCAATTATATCCATGTAAGTATGGTTATACCGGCTCACGGAATTGGCACCACGTTCACACTCGAGTAATTATCGACGGCAAAGTTTTCCACATCCGAATAAAGGTTTCAGCCATTACCAACGGAAGGACGCTAGGAAGAACCGAGTCTACGATGCTCATTCGATTAAAACCAACTTTGTGAATTAGACTTAGCGTATCTCAGCTTTTATGCGAAGAGCAGTGGAGTTAGAGTTCTATAGATCATATTTAGTGCCCCAGTGCGGTTGTCTTCATAAAATATTATCGTCTAATGAAACTACTTACCCGTTGGAAACTTATTCCAGTCGGATAATACGAGTATATAATCCTTTTACACAAAGAAAACTCTTAATAAGTACTTGTACTTGTAAACGCCTATGTATGAATATTTTATTAATTAGAAGAAAATAATATTGTAACTATTTATGAGCTAATAATATTCCAGTACACTAAGTAGCCAGGCAGACATCCCCTACGCGAAGCAAACTTTTCCTAATTAATTGTAAGATTTTAATCATGGTTCGGGCGTAACAAAATTATTATGGACCGTTTAATTTCCTTGCCCCAACGCCCTACGGCATCTTATTGCGCTAATGCGTTATAGCAAAATTTTAATCAAGGGAGTGTGGATATTATTAAATTATGCAGGCTGTCGTATGCACTCTATGATTATAAATCTTTTGCCTCACTACCTACTGCGGTAATTTACAATAGAACAATAACTCGGAGCTTGCAGCGTTTAATGTCTTATAGGTAATGCTTTTAACTACTAGCTGGCTTAGGAGACCAAGTACATGAATCATAACAAAGTCATAGACATATGAGCTCGTTAAAAATTTAATAGAGTTGAATTAAGGAGTGCAGTTAATTTCTATCTTATAGTTGTTTTAGTATGATATTCCTTGAATTAAAAACATAGTCTTAGCTATCTTTGCTTTAGAGATGAATAAAATATTCAACAATACCTAACTTTCATATTTCGTATCCTACAGTCGAGGTTAAGTAATTCTAAACAAAACTTGTATCTTAGTCAGGAATAAATAAAAGCCAAATTAAGCTGAATATCTCGGAGAATGAATTGCGTCGAATCGTGCTTCAGTCGGGGCCGAGATCAAATAATTTTGTGGAAATGAAGCCGGGAGCATATTTAATTAACCCCAACCTCCCCTAAACTGCACAAGAATTCTCCGGTTAAACAACATTAGCATTCGTCAGGAATTTAATTCGCGCTCAATGAAAAATATTTTATTTACCCGTTTGTTAATTTAAATTCTATCGTACCTTTTCATATGTTGGCGAATGAGAAAGTAATTAATTTTTATTGGGTTTTCTTTTCGCTAGAGAAGTTTTAATTACTGCGCCGTGGGAGGTGCGCACCGCCACGTTTTATGAGGCGCCTCTGATGCAAATTGTTTGATGTGGTCGTAATATTGCTCATATTCACTCGCTTGCTTGTAAATTTACCAATTCCCAACACCTTATTTATCGGTGTATCCATGACGCTGCTATTTATTTTCCAATAACAAATTAAATCGAGCGCATCTCTTCACGTAACTATTTTCTTCAGTATTCAAACCTATAGAATTTAAAACAGCATTGCAAACATAACGCGATCCAACTAACAAGGGTCTATTGTGATTTGTATTATTTAAGTCGTTCCGAATGTAAGCACATCCAACATTAACTATTACAGAGTTCGTGAGGCTCACTAAATAAATAAATCCAGCAAATGAAAAACATCCACGTCCCGCTTAGATCGAACGGTGAGAATTGGAAGGAGGAATAATAAATATGCATAGCGCGTCTATGCCACATCCTCTGTGATTAGTCGTAGGGGGCACGCAGGGGGCACGTGGGGCACCGGTGATACGGATAGGTGAGTGATAGCAAGGGGGCACGGGAACTAAGGAGGGCCCCGGCTAATAACGCTACGTGTCTCTCTCCATTGTATCGGCGAATTTTCTTGGATATTGGCAATATAGGGTGTTCCCGTGTACGCGCACTTTTGTTTCTATCATTGCGCGACTCGCACACGACTGCCTTTAATAATATTGTCTTCGCTAAAGCAATATTATTTGCAATTCCGAAATGTAGTCACGTCACGAGCCTTTGTGTAATAAAACCAACGGTATGATTACCAACTATTACGTCATAATTCGTGTTGTCACAAACACGTACATATATCCTTACATAGTATAAAACAATAAGGCTGTTCTTATATGTGTTCCTATATATGCCTGAATCTTTAAAAACTACGCAACGGATTTTAATGCGTTTTTTGATAGATAGTCATTCATAAGGAAAGTTTTCATGTATAATACATTCAAAATATAGTAGATTAACACTGATAATTTAGAGGTTTTTAATATGATGTGGTAAATTAATAGATGTTTAGCGCTTACATTGCAAACGCTGCAGTATTTAGTATCAGCATTATACCGATTTGCACCCGTGCGAAGCCGGGGCGGGTCGCTATTTTCTATATAATTTAACTTTTGCAATTTAGATCAGAACTCTTGTTCCATATTATAAATATTTAATATACGTATACGAGGTGACAGAAATAAATACTTTTACCGATACTGTATTAAGATGTTCCTATAAATAAGTCAGAATAGGGAACTAGGCAATAAAAGAATGGCTCCCAAGACACAGATGAACTCCCCATCTATACATATGAACTAGGTATTACTTCCAATCTTGATCAAGACATAGGTAAAATATAAAGGAGAAGAATGTTAGGAATCTATTTTTGGAAACTATTAACAGATGTTCGAAGAGTTCGAAACTAGTCGGTACCGTTCACCGAAAATTACACGTGAGTTTTTAGCCGTTTTAAATAAATAAAGTATAATAATGTCTCACGAAAGTTTTAACAATTTAACTATTAACAGAATTGATATTTCGATAACAATAGACAATTTTAAACAGCGAGCTTCTTATAAAACTATTTCGTGTGACCACAGACAACCTCACATTTTATAGACAC
>QDHC01006236.1:1281315-1315400 GCA_013186455.1 Papilio dardanus tibullus
GAAAAATGTGAGCCGACCTTAGAATCCCCATACTTTTTCCGAATCAATGAGCATAAATTGCAATAGGATTCCATTCAGTGAATGCTCCCAAATATTTCTTTCAAACCGTGTCACTATCTAAGGGTAGAAAAGGTGCAAAGATTTACCTGAAAGCCTTACGTGTAAAAATATGTCGACATTAAAATATTTATTTTTCAATAACCAACGAGGGAAAGGCCTTTGGAATCATTGCTTGCTTATTTCTTATTTTCGGTCGAATAGTCATAATGCTCTTCTAAATACAAAACAAACCATTAAAGCTATTAATACCGTTGTGTTAAGGTTCAAATTATAAAACATCCATGCCATAATTTTGTGTAAAACTCAGTGTAATGATTTCTTTTCGTAGTAATTTATTGAGAAGTATAAAATCGGCAGAGGCGTTACTCGATCGGAAGACGGCATCGCTTGATTGAAGTTTACTCAATTCGCTGCGTTTGCCTAACATTTTATGGAAATTATTTCGGAACGCGAGGCGCCGTGTAATTTTATTTATACAAAGAGATACTCATCTAACATGACTCTGTTCAAGTTTTACATAAACACACATATTACAACCGTATTTTACATTTATTTTAAAGTCTACAGCTATATTGTTCAAATCAAAGGTAACGCCTGTCTTACAAATAGCAGACTTTAAGCAAATCTCACGTCTTTCAATAACGTACATCCGTAGCCCTTTCAATAAGAGTGGAACAATACTCATAACACAATACGAGACCTGTAGACATTGAAGCCGGCAATAAGGTGGGTATACAATAACAAGAGCGCGGCGATGTCTCAGCGGCAAGACAAACAGGTTTCAATATCGGAAATATCGCCAGCCGCCGGAGCCATCACAGCGGTGAGATAAGGGCGGTTGCGCACGTGCCGCCGCTGCCTTGTCGACGATTACCTCGCGCGATTGCTATCAACCTTCCTCTGTCACTGACTCACTTTTATTTGCTTCCCACGATATAGTAACACTAGTTTAAAATTAATCACGACATGTCTCTAACTCAAATTACTACTAATATGAATACATCATCAAAGTTTTACTCTCTGTAAAATTACTTCGACCCCGAAAAGTACTTCTGTTGCCAACTATTCCAAAGTAATCTCCATCCTCTAGTCTATCAACTATTAATATCTTATGTCTTGTTCTCATAGGTTTTAGTTTAAATCACTAACTGATCAATAATCTCAGACGTTGCTTAATCATTTCATAACGATTCAATGAATCTAAATGGAACCATTCTCAGTTCACTCAAACGGCGCGCGAACGTAAGATAAAGTTTCCGAATTTCTACGAACCACCAGATTGTGAGAGATCGGGAGACATTAAAAGTTATTAGGCGATAAAGTTAGTAATGTAAGTAGCGCCTTTGCTTGGAATTATTTATTATCCGCTCTCTTACAAATTACTTTTATCTCTTTTCATCACATTTCTATTCTACTCTGTTATTAACTAATTCTGATACGTTTATTTTAAAACCCAGCATTTTTTAATGGCGAATTTTATAAAATATAGCTATTGTGCGCTACTTCGTAAGCGTGGAATTTAATAATATATCCTATATTACCCCGGGGATAATGTAGCTTTCTAATGGTGAAAGAATTTTTGAAATCGGTCCAGTATTTCTTAAGTTATATCAATACATACAAGGCTTCTTTCTTTAAAATATTAGTATAGATATAGAATGTACTTTGCCAGTAGACACGCCGTTGGCCCGAATCAATTACGCTATAGACGCTTCAAAAAATTATTATATAAGGACAATTTAGTCGAGCTTTTTTTCAATTATTTCAAAATTTAAATTGCAATATTAACACGGACAAAATGTAATTGCATTGCAAGTGTGTTGCTTTAAACAACATTAAAATGCCTTTAATGTAAATATGTGCTCGCGCTCATCGGATTTCGTAGCCGCGTTCACGTCGAGTGCAATCAAAATATATATCTCATTTGACTTTATAATGTGAAATGCTTTTTTTCAATTCACTATTAAAACACTTTTATCGCTAATTCGTTAACGTAGAGTTAATATGTAACTTTTATCAGGTTCTTCAATTAAAATGCTTTAGAAGGTGCTTTTTTGCACTTTCAGGCTACGCAATGATCACCTAGTAAAAAAGTAATAAATAACTAGCTGTTGCGCGTGACTTCGTCCGTGTAAAATTAAATAATATAGCCTATGTTACTCGGGGATAATGTAGCTTTCTAATGGTAAAAGAATTTTTGAAATCGGCTTAGTAGTTCTTGACTTATTGCAATACATACAAAAATTTAAAAATTCAAAAATACAAAGTTTCTCTCTTTATAATATTTAGTATAGATTTGGTATAATAAGCAATTCTATAAATTTGCAAAATGAAAAGCTCATTTTCAATGTATAAACGGACCATTAGTGAAGGAAATTCACCGGGGATTCAAAAGCAAACATTACAAACATAAGAAACATAATACAATTCGGTATTGAGACGATATGTCGCATTATATGGAAATAAGACAACGAGAAATACGTCTCCTCGATTAAAGGGGGGAAAACTCAACACGCGAAATGTTTATAGACAAGGCAAGGGACGGAGGTAACGGGCGTAATAAAATTTTATACACCTTAATATTTTGTCGAAGAGTTGAAGCGTTAGTGAAATTATAACCGCGATGCATTTACCGCCTCATTGTACCGAGATTCTTTGTTTATCCTATTAGAGAAAATTAAAAAATTAATACAACGTTAAAGGCAAGCATCATATAAAATCGTTGAGTTTTTTTATGATTGGAGAGTTAATAACTTCACTCACATAATGTACAGAAAAAAAACAATTATTTGAAGTCTATGGATTAATTAATATTAGTATTAAACCTTCCGAAGGTCGGCAACGCATTAGTGGTTCCTCGAGTGTTGCAAATGTCCATGGGCGTCGAAGATCACCTCTGTGAACGAGCCGCTCGTATATCCCCTTGTCTTATACAAAAAAATCTTTTATGTAGATACAATAAGGATGTTTCCAATTACCATTTGGTACAATTATTGTGTATTAATCTACGTTCTATTATGGTAAATATTTAGAATCAATGGATGTGTAGGAAAATGCAAATTGTTCAGTGAGGTGAAGCACTCCAACTAAATACTTAAAAGCTTCGAGAAAATTAATCCCGAGCGAGGACGTGTTGCGTAAAGCGGCTTCGCATCCGAAGTATCTCAAACGACACCTCGCTTCCTTGCGACATAATTTTATGTAAACAAAATTCACATTAGCAACGCTTCTTTATTGAGAGTGCTCCGTGTCTTCGCATATTTTATAATAATTATACTGTTTTTATTTTAACAATAACTTTTTTATTTAATTAGAGCACTATTTGAAATAACTTAGTGTATCATTGAACCAATCTTATGCCTCCCATTCACCTTATTATTTTCTTTTTAATTTCATGTTGTTTGTTTCAACCTAATCGCTTTGGACTTAGTCAATAATTTCTATCGTCTACAATTCTTCTTCAGTGGAGATAAGGACAACAAATCGATTCGTATGTTGGTTTATAGATTTTGTATTTAGTATTGGCAATTTACGTCAGGTTAATCTGGACATCGATCTCTATTGAATGGAATTAGAAACGTGAGATATTTATAAAATCGACTTTTTTTACAATCATGATACAGATGTTAATCCAGTCATGTACGTCCCTAAATGGTCTAAAATCCATACAGATTATAAATTCTATTTAAAATGCTTACGTTTGTGATTGCAAATAGCATTTTTAATTTGGAAAAAATCTGCTTTAAAAATTCTCCTTTTGCTGTAAGTATACTAAATTAAGAAGATTACATCAAAAGAAATAGGTATCTTGAAACGAAAGCGACCATTCGGGAAAAACGATCTTCACCGCAACCCGTTTCCCAAACTAATACTATACCAAGCTAATAAAGGTTGTAAAGTTTGAAGAGAGCATTTGGTAAAAATACGGTGTCGCGAAAGTTTTCTTTATTAGTTTCCCCCCTTTAATCCGAGCAGGCGTGCCCAAATGTCTTTATGGCGAATTTTCAATCTGAGTCTGGGTGGAAGCCAATAAGAAATCAAGTATTTGTTCCTTGATTCCCGGCATTTGGAGGGGTCCCGATTCTTTACGACATCTTTTACGATTGAAGGTGCATTCGGAATTAGCCCGAGCTACCGGAGAAAGCCTTTCCGTGTCTACGTACATGAATGGTAAAAGGATTACAATGACTAACAGATATTCCGCCAGCAGAGAAAATCGAACTTTTTATTATATAACCCATAAAATAAACATTAGGATTTTATACCCCTTCGTTTGTAGCACTAAAATTGGATCGAAGGATTTAACGCTTGACTCGAAACCGTAATATAACTTTTAAAGACAATGAAGTGGATAATAGAACTGGATTTTACGTCTAAATATAAACTAATAAAAGGGAAGTAAACTTTTTCCCGTCTTCACGGGATACAACATTTTGTCCATGATGCAAGTTGACTTTGTACTCTGACTTTACGTTGACAACAATGTTAATATTTCTCAGTTTATGTCTTAATTTGACACGAAATCCAAAACAGGACAAAGTAGTGTATCTTTATAAAAACCTAAAACTTTCTTATTTATACGACACTTTAGTTTTATTGAACTTCAGAATTATTTTCTTGTAAACTTTAGTAAATAGGACTCCTTATAATAAGACATCATTACGTAGTTATTATTCTTTTTGCAAAACAATTTTAGTTTTATCACGCAATATAAAATTCATCTGTACACGAAGAGTTAATACACATTAAATTACATAATAAAGAACAATAACAATCGTCAAGACTTTGATACCAACATATTCTTTTAACTTCCACAATTTTACCCCATAATGTAAAGTTAGCATGAAATGTAAATTATTATACACAAAGTTCGTACGAAGACATTATGACATGTATCATGGCACGTGTACTGAATTCATAAACTTAACTTCATAAGCATTTAATGGAGGAATTTGGGTAATCCGTCAGTCTCCTTTACCCTGACACGCGTAGTGTCAAACAAATGAACGTAGACACTTGTCTCTATAATTAATTGACTCACATTCTCCTTGAAGGTGTACGCGGCTATTCATTCTAATGATGTCAATTACTTTATACGTTGAAAGCTTAAACCTGCAACTATTATTTATTACTATAATGTATGTTATTCATTTAACTCATAGTCCACAATATGCAATTCTAAATTCTATGTCAAACATGTTATATTAGACAGATAACGTTAGTACTTACTGTAATTGTTTAATTTGTTGAATATTATTAGTTTTCAATTGATTAATTTTACTCAAAAACATAGTTACATATTATTTTCATTACTTTAACTCAAAAAAACCAACGTTTACGTAATTTACAGGAAATTGATAGGATCAAATTACTAACAAGTGAACATTATTCGGAAGTTAATGTCGTCCAAAATATGTTTACCTTTCAGCCTACACATCAAAACCCACGCGTGTCATCGACTAACAATACGGAAAAAACGACAAAGGCTGACTGACAAAAATATCGGATATTATTACAACGTATAAGCTTTTCAATTCAATTATTTCACGTTCGTACATTGAACTGTTTTATATGTAGTATTTCAGCTAATATTTAATTTAGAGTTGTTATTGTTGAGACATGCGGCAGGTCGGCAGGGCGGCATAGCGGCATAGCGGCACGGAAGGCGAGCGAACACCCGCGGGGCGTGTTCCGAATTAATCCAATCCACGAAATAGGTATTACAGAAAGCTAATGGGCCAAAGTTTCCATGTAAGCCAATTGTGTGCCGTTAATCTAATCGGTGCCGTGTACAACGATATTTTGATATCGGCCCGACGGCAATTGCCAAATGAAAAATGCGCGGATTTCCTGACTGCCTTGTAATCGCCTTGTAATCCATCAAACGTAACGATGCTGAGCGATTTGCTTAAGAAACGCTTTCAGCTAACGTCCTATTACTTATTGTCATGTTACACGCTTCACGTATTCACGGGAAATTCCCAATACCTGCTATTGATTCTTTTTTTCATTAAATTCAATGCGGAAACAACTCAGTGACTAACCGATTTCAACTGTCGACGAGTAATTGCTTAGTTAAATTACATGTACGTACACGTTAAGTTTAATTTTGGTTCATATAGCCATTAGACCGACAGATGTTAGAGTCATAAAGTTACTCGTACATTGAAGTAGTTGTAGCTTTACCAGTTCTATATCGAATGTGTAACCTCTTTATTGCAAAGTTTTGAGAACTTTTATTAGCTTTCGCGATTAAGTTTATTAGGTTTTTAAATGTTACACTGTAGTAACATAATGTTATATTAATTTAACTTATCAAAGTAACATTTGTAGGTACAATACACGTTGTTTGTTATAACTATCCTTGACCAAAATAATTTCGTGCGATAAAATCTTTTAAACGCCACTGAGCTTATTATAACTTTGTTCCTCGAGGTTCCAGCTGTGAGGCTACACGTCACCCCCACCCGCCCGATGTGACCGTGAGCTCATGCGATAAAACAATTACCCCAATCAAGTCCAGTTTGCCATACATAAATTCACAAACAGAAAGGCCCAATAATTCATTACGCATTTGAAGCGAAAATGAAAACGTAAAAAATAAAAAAGTCAACCATATTTCTAGCGTATACCGTAATAAATTACATTAACAAGGAAAAGAATTAACACGTTCCGATATGAACAATAAAACGTAACATAATCCAACAATACGCATATAGAGCACGCTAAGTATACATAATCTAAGTACACGGTATTAATTACGCTGATTACATAGTAAAGAAAAAGAATAAACAAATTAAAACAATAGGCCGTAGTATTATCAGATCAATTGGCCAGTTGTCGTGTTATGCGCCGGATCGCGTGACGGGTTAGGCTCACTAGAATCTTGATATGACTCGGCCCCCACTAATTATAGCTTTACTTGCAACCTCAAACAAAATCCTAGGCAGCGTTTTCTCTTGTGTGAAAATATGAACTAAACTTGCCGTTTACGTAAAACAGCTTTACTACTAGCAGATTCTAGATTAGCTTAGCGGTCGTATACTATAATCTAAAGCCGGCTAGAGACGTTAGTATTTTAACAGTGCAGTTAAAACTGACGTACACAAGTCAATTTAAACTGCACATACAAACTGTAAATCTCAGTTTTGCCTAAAAACGTCAGTTTGAACTGCGCAGTCGAACTGTACAGTTAAAGCTGAGCGTCTGTCGCCTGCTTTACACTGTCGTCATACATCTACATAATGTCGGATTAAACCAAATGTTACGTAATTTATACCATATTTTCCTACAATTATTTATAGCATTATGTGCGAATAGTAGCACTCTTTAGTTTCATTTTTTTTTGTTTCTATGTTGAGATGCTACAATACTTGTTGTAAAAAAATCGGATGGTATCTTATCATAATTATTTTTATCCACACCAGATTAAACTTTGCAAAATGCATCGCCGCTGAATATTTGATTCAGTAGATGTTAGAATAGACGACAGCGCCACCGCGGCGACTAGTGCCTTAAATATGTAGACATCTTAGCGAATACTTCATCCCGAGAAAATTCTAGCTATTTTGTACAGTTTAATAACGATTTTTTTATTATATTCTTTGCTTCTTAAAATGTTATGTCCTAATTATTTTAAGCGGTGTTGATGTTGAATGTTTTTGCGTGATAAAAAATTACTTTAAAATCAAATTATTGTAATGCAAAAGCAATATGGAACAAAATTGGTGTAAATTAAATAAATATGTAGCTACGAGACAATAAAGCTTCGTCTCGTAAAATTAGTGTTAAATACAAATGACATATAAAATTAAGTCTGTCTAGCTTTTTTAAAAGTTTGTTCTTGTACTTACTTTGAGTTCAATAACATTTTTATTGTATCGATTTAACGCTATTTCTATTTAAATTCTTCACAAAGGCGAGTTTCTTTTTTATTGTAAATGAATGCTTACATATTTGTAGAATACAAATGGTAACAACTTTTTGTTAACAAATACAGTCAAACCTAGATTAGCGAGGATTTTGCATAAGCGAGAGTCATTCTATGGTCCCGTTAAGCTTCCTCCACATGAGAGAAACTCAGATTAAGAAGAAACCTCAATAAGCGAGACAAATGTCGTAGTACCCTGGGCTCTAGCATATCCAGCCTCGACTGTATATAAAAAAAACATTTTGTGGAATATTAAATGCTAAAATATATTATTAAATTTCTCAAAGTTCTACTAATTTATTTCTTATATTAGCTTTTTTATTGAACTAAAGTACAATATATAGGTATAAATTTTAAATGTTATACTCGTAATAATGGATATTATAAACACAATAACTATTTGCAACAAAAACTCAGCTATTTAGTCACAGAAATCTCAACTAAAACGATTTATAAATAACAGCTTCAACTCGGAGCAATTCTATAGCAGTGAAGGCAAAGCTCGTAGCTTGCATAGACTAACAGACAGTGACGTCTGACTTCGTGAAAAATGCATTCTATATAGACGTGAGATGCCATGCAAATAGGGAAACACATTGAAAAGTCTTTCACGCGAACTCCGGCCAGCGTCATGCAAGACGTTTGCCTTCTGAAACTTGACTGTACACAAACATCATAATGGACCATTCCATAGAGTGCAGTTTCACAAATAGAGAAAAGAAATGAGATTAAGAATCATATCTACGTACGACTTTTAAAATACAGAAGTAAGATTTTTTTACAGTTTTCACAACTTTTAAAAATGTATGACGAATATAGAGTGTAGGTTCCATTTGTTTTTTTAAGTTACAAACTGCACAGTCGAACTGTACAGTTCTCAGTTTTGCCTACATCATCATCAGCTCACTATACGTCCCCACTGAAGGGCTCGGAACCTACCCTAAGGGGGTGATTGGGCCATAGTCAACCCTGTGCCATAGGCCCAGTGCGGGTTGCTCGACTTCACACATATCTTTGAATTTTGCAGATGTGCAGCTTGCATAAATACGTCAGTTTTAACTGTGCAGTCGAACTGTACAGATAAAACTGAGCGTATGTAGCCTTGTGTAACTTATTTAAAGTTCTAATCTATACTTAATATTATAAAGATAGAAACTTTGTATTTTTTATTTTTTTTGTATTGAAATAACTCAAGAACCACTGGGCCGATTCCAAAAATTCTATCACCATTAGAAAGTTACATTATCTCCGAGTAACATAGATTATATTATTTGATTCCACGCGGACGAAGTCGCGCACAACAGCTAGTAAGTTAATAAAATGTACCTAAAAGAAGTCTATCACGTCTAACAATATGTTTAGCAGTCAGTTGTTTCTACATCGGTTCTAAAAGTTAGTGGTTATAAAAGTAGCCGTCGATTTTGTGCGTGACTCGATCCCGAAACTTGCCCTTCCCGGCTACAGACACCCGAAACATGCGATTCATACGTGAACATTTAGTAGATTTAAGGAAATTAAATATTTTAGACATTATTATCGTCTATATGTAATAACTAGCTGTTGTGCGCGACTTCGTCCGCGTGGAATTGAATAATATAGCCTAATGGTGAAAGATAATCGCCTCGGGGCTAATATAGCTTTCTAATGGTGAAAGAATTTTTGAAATCGGTCCGGTAGTTCTTGAGTTATTTCAATTCAAACAAAAATACAAAAATTCTAAAATACAAAGTTTCTCTCTTTATAATATTAGTATAGATAAAATTTAATGTATCAAGACGTTTTCTATAGATAAATACTACCTACTCAACGTCCACTTTGTTCTTAAATTGTACTTGCAATGATTCTTTTGATTTTTTTTTGTAATATTGTGTGTAAAAGTAAAATAAAAATAAAATGCGATTACACGAACACCTTTCGAATATCTCCGATATTAAGTTCAGTACGAGCATAGAAAACTCTTTGATATTTATTCTCAAATCTTTGTTCGAGCCTGGATCGTATCTAAGAGCCGGCGACCCCTTTTCAACGGCCCTTTGATCTGTGTCATGCTTACGAAAAATCTCCTTTATCCCATGTCAATATGTACAATTTATTAGTGAAAATATTTCATGATCGACTTACGTTTAATCCTGATTGACTCGCCGGTACTGTGAGCCTCATATCATATAACAAAAGAGTAAATAACTTTTAAAATCTATGTATAATATTTGATGTTTCCTGAGATAAGTCGAGGATAAAAGTCGAGGGATAAAGAGTTTCATCGAAATATTTATTCTTTGCACTCTTTAATTTAACATACTTAATGTTTCCAATGCTACTCTTTAAGCGCCGCTTAAAATCTAAGTGGTGTCAAAATTACACGATATCGCCGTGGAATTTGGAGTTGAAGCGTGGATTTAACATGTAAGACGCTTTTAAATATTGGATTGAAAATTTGGTGGTATTTTTTTTTATTATTATCAATGTTAATGTGTTTATATTTTTTATTTACGTACGTACGGAGGTTTTAATATCCTTTCGTTTGTTGCAGATCATGTTCGAGAGTTTACCTGTGGACCTCTTTACTACAGAACCTTCTTTATGGACATGAAGCGCGATGCACTCTATGTCGGCGCTATGTACGTACATTTTAAAATTATAACTTAACAAAGTTGAAACACAAAAACAACATAATTCAGGCCCGTAACGCAGAGTAGACAGAGACTACCGACTTCCATTTGACTCGATTCTGCCAAACCTCTCTTGCTTCTACGTTCATACATCTACGCATGCATACACGACGGTTACGCGTGCTCTTAATACTTCTTGAGTAATTCCACAATTTGGCCGGTACACGTCAGCCTCGGGCATCCCCGTCCAACACTGCCACTCACTTTCGCATTATAAATCTTCCTCGTTAACCTGCTTTCATTCATTCTCTCAACATATCCAAACCATCTTCAACTCTACATACAACTTGTTAAACTTAAAAAAACAACAATGTTTTGTTTGTTATAATATAATTCTAATTAGAATTTACATACAATTTTCTCCGTCGACGTCTTATTAAAAGAAATAAATTTATATTAGTGTACAACTCGGGCACCGCCGTATCCAATAGGGTGACCACATTTCGAGCAATAAAACGATCAAGCATAAACATTTGATTACAATATCCACGCGACATTGTTACACGCCCACATAAACTACAGTTCTCGAATCTATCTTTTTTATAGTTCATTACAGTTACAAATGTACGGGTTTTATGATTATTATTGACGTGTCGTATTTTCCAGGGACCGACTGTTTCGTCTGAACATGAACAACATTAGTTCGTCACACTGCGATGTAAGTACTTCATTTTACTAAAAGTTAATTAAAATATAAAACTACAGAAAGTGACTACTTTTGTCAGTTTTTATTTCTGTATTTCAAATCAGTCTTAAAACACATACAATAAGAACAATGTCTTTGTAACTTTTTTTTGTGGTTGACTTGTTATACGAGTCTGGTTTACCGCGTTAAAGTTAATAAATAAAGTCTATGGTATAAAACTTTCTAAAATTTGGAATAAAATTTACATTCTCTTTCAAAATAAATTAAATATTTCTTACTTATATTCTTCTTTTACAGAGAGATTCTATTAATTTGGAGCCAAGCAACGTCGCTCAATGCGTGTCAAAAGGCAAATCAGAGGTGAGTTAAATTTTATTATTTGGTTTTTAGAAATAAAATAATTAGGACTTCTTAATATTTTAAAGCTAAAGTAACTAATCACAGTCAGTTTCATTTATTTAACAAATACTTATTTAATAATTAAAAAAATAATATGAAAAATGAATGAGGGACATAAACTTTAAATGTAACTTACTTATTCATTAACACAATCGCTGCGAAACGGGGTCTAAAACACCTTGTACGTGTCTTGCTTACGGGGTCGATAACGCCTCGTACTCACAGGAAAGGAAATATAAAAATCATTACAGCAGCGAATTTGTTAAAAGTTAACATCAACAGGCCTATCGGAAATCGGAATATAAATCATACATTGATTAATAACAAAAGCAGTAAGCTTAATTACGGCATTAAAAGGCCATAAAACTGTGTCATATGACGCAATAAATCATACGCACCGCGGCTACAACGTACAAGACTTACCGCCCGTGCAGAATTGCATGCAACTAGCACTATTTCCATCAAGGGTTAATCCCATTTTTAACAGTGAACGGCGGGCGAGAAGCATATTTCATAGCGGGAAGCTCTAAGCCGTGCTCCACTCGCTATATTAAGGCCGTTAATTTTGATTTACAATCCCGCCGTAAAAACAATATTTGTTTTATTTCCCGCTTACACTCCGTCTCGTGAGATCGCCACGATTATTGCATTGCCTTCTATTCCGCTATCCACTAATTCGATATTAGTTGCGGACCTTCCGATTCCATCCTTGAGTGCTTTCCTATTATTTATTGCGGGATTCTATTTCTTTGCGACAAAACGATGTTAGCTTTATCTTTTGTATTTGAAATAGCAATTGTAATTCGTTCTCTTTACGTAAAATACCGATATAGTGAGGGTTAAATATCAGAAAGTCATACAAGTATTTAATTAAAGATTTTTATTATTCTCAGAATTCAGTTTATTTCTAAATAATAAAAATCTTTGTTGACGCATCAGTTCGGCTGAGCATCGGCATAATAAAAGCAGTAAACAAATTACATTTTGTGTCGTTTGCAGTACAGTCGCATATAATAAGAAAGACATAAACTTTCCAACTCGAAATGGAATATCTCGTGCAAAGTGTACGTAACCTCTTTGAGTAAGTAGTAAAACCTCTTTGATAGTCAACGAGGTGGCCACATAAAAGGCAAAAGCTATACTCGAGCAATTTCACAATTTAACCGCAACAACTGAACATCGTGGAAACGTCATATTATAAACTACGCATAATAGGTCAAACTTACGCTATAGCGAGCGTAGGATAGCAATATACCACATGCTACCCGCAAGAACTTCCGATGTTAAAACGTAGAATTGTTTTATTAGTAAAAAGAAAGGCCATAAAAAAGAAATATATCCGACTCTATCACCTCGATCGTAGAAAGAACGGCCACTCGTGAAAGCTATAATCAAAGTTTTCTCACTGTCGGCGAGTTTTCCTTTCTCTAAACACGATGTCGTTACACGAAAAGGGCTGGAAAACGCCGTCGGCGAAATTCCGAGAGACCGCCGCGGACTCGGCTTTCGCCTTGTTGTTTTAAGCTCACTGCTCTTTGTGACGCTATTAAGGAAAAAAAAACTGTAGGTAAATAACACAACTTTAGATTTTAAGACCAAGTAAAAACAGTCGACTCGATCAAGATTTTTACCACATAAGCGAGTTTTTTTATCGCATATTTAAACCGAATGGAGCTCTTTGTGGAAAAGGTATTCTCGATAAAGAGGATTACTTTAGCACTTGATGTTTCAACTGTATAATTAAATTGTTAAACATTAGAAATTTATTGGAATGTTAATAGAGATGTAAATTAACGCTCTTAAGCAGGTAATAAGTGCCATTAAGGTAGAATACGTCTGTAGTCCCGGACAAAAGTGTCGCGGTGGGAAAGAAGGCGAGAAAAGAAAATCCGATCGTAAATCTACTTACGTAAAGTGGCGAATAATTAACGAAATGGACCAATCGAAAGCATTAGTTCCGAGTGAAGTTATGCGAGCGCTCTCGGCTAAGTGCCGTTAAAAGAAACTTAGACGTGAGCTTGATTGTTCTTCTGCTTAATTCTGATTGTTTCTGAACAAAACAGTTCACGTCTACGCGATCGCCGAACGTTCCGAGTATATTAATCCGTTAATTACTTTAGAACAATCTCTGGCAAAGTTACCGCTTCCAGCTCGAATCAAAGAAACTGTGTCAGGAGTTTTATATGGAAACAAAGAACCTTCTTTCTTTTCATTATACTTCGCCCGAATAGAGTTAAAGTATATTTTATTTTCGCAACTTACTTATCGATTAATAAGATATAAAACTATTTATATCTTATGCATTTGTTCCTGTTAGAATAATTTCATCATACACTAGAACTAGAAAATAAACATAACGAGTGATGGAGTCAGTAAAAATAGTTAACACAACTAGGTACATATTTGAATTTGAACAAACACAATTAAAAAGGATTCGTAAAATACAACTCACAATTGATTCAATTCAACGAGCCCGTCTCGATTTAACAACATACTCGACAAAGCGATTTCCTTTCCCCCTTGTATATTTTGTCCATTTGAAAATCTGACAGAGTATCAGTACAATGGCGGAGCGCCGGCTTTCGTCGTGACGGAGAGAAAATTAGTTTCAATCTACCGGCCGACCGCAGCCGCCGAGCGCCAATCTGTAAACACAGTATATATTCCGTCCGGGACTTTGAAAATATTGCTTACAATGTCCTTTTGTACCTTCTATTACGTGTCTCATATTGCTATAGTACTCGTAGAAACATCTCAAGGAACTTATACAATCGTTTTGAACTACAAAATTTTAAGTTGATAATATTGGTATAATAAAATTATAGTCACAATTTTGTTGTCAATAATCATTAGTAAATTTGACCAAAGCCGAATTCTCAGACAATCCCGAAAATCCGCCAGACATTCAATAACAAGCTCGAACAATGCAAAAGTCATTACCATTTCATCGAACTATCGAACTTTTAATTGCACAATTATGTTCACACGTGCGTAAAGTTGCCGTCGAAAAGCAATCCAGACGTATTTGTGAAAGATGCAACACTAATGAACTGGTAAAGTTGAGGCCTTTCATTTTGGCGAACGCTTTATTCACTAAAACGGACATCGCGTATTCCTGTCGTTCGGAATATTAATGTCCCGTTCAATATTTATGTTGGACGCAAATTTGCATAATCACAGGCTGCGGACACGCACACACTCAACATTCTCCCTCTCTTTCCCTCTTCAACATATGCCAATAAATTTTGCGCGAGCGAACCGTTGCACATTCGATTTCTTCATTGGCCGTCCGTTTATTTCACAATAAGTATTAAGTGCGCATTAACATTTTACACGCACGTATTGTTTTGTATTAAAATATTTATCAAAAAGCATTTTCGTGCAACAAATGGTACAGTTTTAAAACGAACAATTTCATTTTTGATTATTTACTTTTCTCTATAAAAAACACATCTAGTCACTGATTTAATCTCAGCTGATATAACTAACTAACTAACTAGGGTGACACGATGACTCGAAGTCGGCCTTGGCCTCTGACAAGAAATCTCTCCATTACTTGACAAGATATATTATGATTATATAAAATATAGGTAGACTGCTATCACCGACAAATTATAAAAATGTTTACGTATTTCTTCATTATTTCGCAATATGTTAATAATAATAATTTCCACAGCACTTCGATTGCCGCAACCACGTGCGTGTGATCCAACCCATGGGAGACGGCTCGCGACTCTACGTGTGCGGCACCAACGCGCACAGCCCTAAAGACTGGGTCTTATACGTAAGTACTATGCAATTATTACATTTTAATACGACAAGGTTTTCGCGCAATTTTTTACCTCGCACAGCATGCCTCAGAGGCATTTCCAAACGTTTACGACTTAGGGGCCTTCAAGAAAAGAGCGTACTCCTTCCTCAAAGGCCGGCAACACATTTGTGGTTCCTCTGGTATTGCAGATGTCCGTGGGCGTCGGACCAATTAATTTAGTTGATCCGCTGCTCGTTTACCCCTTCTACTATAAAAAAAAAACTATTATTGACTGAGAAATGTCCATAAAGACAGGTGTAGGATGATGTTGATGAAGTTACCAACGACTTAAATGTAATAATTAAATCATCATAGTGTTTCGTAATATTAAGAAGAGAGAACTACTTGATACGCACAACATAAAAGGAGAAAGACATTATTTTTATTATTTGCAGTTCACTTATTTTCAGTTGAACATACACTAACATTACATTTGGCAAGAAGCCAACGATGCAACAGATCCCAACGTTACTATGCGCATCTGTTTCAACGGATAAAAAAACATGTCTCTTTGATTAACATGTTTTACGGCTAGAATTTAGCATCCATCTATTTTGCGTCCGGATGCATTACCGCGTACGGAGGCGCGTTGCCAACGCCAGCCGCGACAAATTTCACGGCTTCTGATTTCAAATGACGTCGTAAGACGAGACCAGATTTTTCCTCAACGCAAAAGAAATTTCTAACCGAACGACTCCGTTAAAGCTCAAACCCAGTGACAATTTTACAGTAAACGTATTCCGCAACAGTAAACATTTCGAATTTTAATATTTCAATATTCATTTCTCCGTACGTACTCATATTTCGTTCCCCTGACCGCTGCAGGCGCAATGGAGTGTGCTCTGGCGATAAGTAGAGTTATTTTTATGAAATTATTTTTTAAAAGTCATAAAACCGCTTCAACAATAGGTATCGAAAGCAGACCGCAATAAATTTGCCGCGCCCTGTTCACCTCTCGCCGCCCTGCACTCGACTTTCATATAATTTTGTGATGTATCGCGCTGCTTTGACCCTTCACACGTTTTTATCGTACTTTAGATAGCGGTTTAGAGTGACTTTTTCACTATAATAATAAATTATTAAACTCATACCTCTCCTAACCCTACTGGGACAACACTACCAGTTTTATACCCCGTTTTTAGGTTATGAGGTATTAATGATTATCAAACAAAAATTTTAACGTCTCGGCTTGCAGTAGCAATTACTTGAAACTTAAATTTTAAACTCTATTACATACTGAATTCGCTTCAAAGGTATAAGCAATATAACAATTTATGTTTATAAGTTATATTTCACAATTGAAAACAAAATATCCATCAAATAAAATCACTCGTTAAAGTCGCACCGACAGATGATAGTTTCAATTTGGAGGTATATTGCGTTTGTGGTGAAAGGACCATTGAATAGTGTTGATACTGGCTGGGCAGTGTTTTACACAGAGCAGCCTGTTAAAACAGAGATAGTGAAAGATTTTATACGACGGAGAGGGTTCGCCGTTATTGTCACTTAAATTACTCTGTGCATTTTTTATTTATGAAATGGCGATACTTTTAAAAACCATTAACAATAGGCCTTGAGCGTCCTTATTGTTTTAAAGTTATTTTCTTCATTTACATGTCTATTTCATAAACCTAGAAAGTAAAGTACGCATCAAAGTTTAAACTTCGATAAGAGAAATTTGAAACTTACCCTTTCCTTCACGTCACCCACTTTAAACGAAACAGCGAAAATAGTTTTTACTGACACATAAAATTCAAAACTCTTAAATATAATCTGTGGTTTGAATAATGCTTTCACTCCCTCCCGAGGGTAAGGGCACGTCAGTTTCAAAAATTGAGTGAAATCACATATACGGAATCGATAGGGCGAATCGCACTCACTGTAGACGCAACGAGCTGATAGAAAATCGAGCCGACAATTCATATTTGTTGCAACCGCCAATTTATAACAGCTACGATACAAATGGGGCGCACCTATTGGACGAACATTGAAGACAAACGATTGTACAGATTGGGCCCCCATCACTTGACTTTTATTGTTTCTTACCGCATCTGTGGCTACAACGATTTGTTACCAATTTTAGAATAACATTTTAGAAAATATAACTGTTGAATGATGGCAAATAAAAGTCACCTTCAAGTAATGAATAACATTAGAAAAACGCCGTAAAAACAAACAGGTTGTGATAAAATCTGTAATCACTCGAAGATGATGAGAGATAGGTGTCTTATAAAACTTTAAGTGTCTACAATTTTAAGTACATAATAAATAATATCTTAAAGCTAAAAACTTACATTTAGTTAACAACAACTGTATTCTAACAATTTAAAAACTCTATCAAATTTAAAACATAAACCTATTCGAACAACTGCAAAAAACATCTAAATCAATATTAAATAAATAAAGGCAATCAAAAATGATTTGATTAAATGTTGAAAGCAAACAGAGGCATCAGCCGTTTGTTACCGATTACGAGATACAATAACAATAGAACGATTTGCACGGCAAGCAGATTTAAAACACATTGCATTTATCTTGTTCGAATAAAACGCGATAAGCCCCGCTTATTGATTGTTCCCATTTAAATTGAATACGTTCAATCCGTGCCTCGTCACAACCAAATGAGCTGAAACAATAAAATATGTGCCGGTTACGGATTGTCACATATTTTTTACGAATAAAAAAAGTGAAGTGACAATAAGTAGCTTCTACAGGAATTCTACATCTCAACTTAGACTTCTATACTTTCTTAACTCTTCTTTTTATGCATTCATTCCTTACCAGCTTTTAAACGTCCAGAGACTGGACCTGGTCTTGTATAGAACAAGATTGCGTGGCTGTTACCCAACGTTAAGTGGTTGTACCTCGTTAAAATATTATTAAATTAATTTGAAAATGCATATAATGATTTAAGTAAGTAAATATTTCCTCTCATATTTTTTAATTATTTATTACTGAGTTAAGCACCGACGTGAACACTTAATTGAAGTAAACATTTAATATGAACGTATGTTACGAGTGTTGCGGTGTGAAAGCGACCTTATAGGCCGGAGTGTGTAGGGTGTCTTACAAGAATGTTGACGTCATTATCGTAATTATGGTGGGACGTGGACGCAAACGGCGCAGTTGAGTGCACTCTGCAAAATCACTTTATAAGCCATGCAGTGCCGCATTCAGCCACCGCGCCGATGCTATATAACCATTTTTGTGTGAGACTTTATGCCCCTCGTTAAACTTAATAGAAACTATATCTTACGTACTAAGAATTAAGCACTTGTAATTTACTCATATTTTTTTAATAAAACACTCGTTTCATTTTCAATATGAAAACTCCAGTTTTAATTTTATTTAATAAAATATATTAAAAGTAAGACGGTGCACTTCTCGAGCGAACTTAGAGAAACTTAAACCGGTCTTAAGGTTAACGAAGTATTTCCTTAATACTTAATTAAAACACACGAGTATAATGCCCCTCCAGGCGGTCCTAAGTCTGACTCTAAGTGATACAGGTAGTATGCTTAGTCTTATTTCATGTTTCATTTTAATTTAAATAAACTTAAAGGAATGAAAACTCTTTGGAATGTACATTCAATATGGTATACGAGTATCTGATAATAAATCTACAATAAACCTTTACTCACTTTTACTGTAAATACTATTTTAGATTCATCAATAATCACTGATTCCTTTAATTGAATTACGAGCCATTTGCAGGAAAACGTCTGTTTTATTTTATACTCCGGTAACTCGGATCATATTCTGCTCGTGAGTTAGTTAATTACCTACGACTTCTTTATTATAGTAGACCCTGATATTATTATGTGTACAGTGAGAGCAGTGTTGCCACACTCGGTCGGTAAGCAGTCGCAGTGTTTACGGCCACCTAAAACGAGGTAATATTTCACGCGACACCGCTGCCGGTACACAGGTGCTTTATCTACCCCATTCAGAATTAGGACCCAATATTGTCTACGCTTTGTTACTAACATTCGTTTCGCAATTGTCAACTTCTATACTTATGACATAGTACTTTACAATGTATTAAATATCTCGTTGCACGTCATATATAGAACAGTTTGAACTTCATAATGTAACCAAGAAAATCGAGAGATAATTTTTAAAACAACACACTAGTTATGCTAAGCTTCAAGCAATCTATGACATGTCTTTAGCCGTACTTCTAGTATCATATTTGTATATTCATAGTATAATTTAGGACGTTACAGTAAATTTAGATGAGCGAGCAGTCATTAGCTGATAGTGACATCGCTGCCAAACTTCTCCCGCGGCGCAATCTCGCAAATTCGACAATCCTTTGTGCCTTCAAAACTTATTCCAGCTCGATATTCAAAGAGCGACGTAATATAACTTTAATGTAATTAAAACGTATTGAACATGTGCTTTTGATAGTCCCAAATATTCATTACAGTACAATTATTATAAATCGTGACTAGCTTACTAAAATTTTGCTTCAGTTATGTTGCCAACATTTCAAATATGCTAGCGAATAATGGTAATTAAAAAAAACGCGTTACAAACGAGACAAGTTTACGTGAAAAATGTACTCTGTAAAATTGTATATTAACTTTTATTCTTACGTGAAGAACTTAATACGATCATAATATTTCGTGAGTAACAACAAAATGTGTGCCAAGCCATATTTCGATTATTTGAACAGAATGGAAAACTTAAATGTACATTCGTTCAAGACAAATCAATTGCAATCACATACACGTAAAATATTTTCCATTAATATTTACACAGCACTACATCTGTACTGACTTCTCGTTTCATATTCTGTCACAATCTTCCAGTAAAATGGAATTTCAAGACGTACATTACATTGAATGTCTCAGAAGTTTCGCCACACTCGAAAATGTATTCACAATGTATTGGAAGCCATTGCCGTGTGTCATGTCTTACGTACCCGTTCCTATCTTCAGGTGCCGACTATCGGCACTGTTTTATTTTATGTTACGTTACCGCATTGGAAGTTTAAAAAGTCCCGTTTACATGTGCATTTTAAATTTCATGATGCGAATTTGCGACCGCACTTTTCCGTCGTTTGCATACATTCGGTTCTGTTTATATTTTGCTTTCAAGTACCGCTATTATGAAATTCTTTATTGGTTCACTCGCGATCGTCGACTTTACATTTCAAGTTGCTTTAACATGCAAATCCAAAATACCCTACTTTTTATTGTTAGTTTAAAACTTTCCAACATAATCTTCTGAAATAAACACATGATAACAAACTCCGAGGAAAAAAACGCCTTTGGCAGAATAAAATAAACTCGAGACCATAGAACGGGATTATTATATAACTTATTATATCACAATAAGAACACGTAAAATATTTTCTTCAGCAAGAGGAAATTTTTCAAAAACATTTACATCCATTATTAAAACTTTCACACAATAATCCAAAACATAATACGGAACGACGAGAAAAAATTTGAAATTGAAAACGAACAAAGACTTAAATCCCGAAGTGGAAGTTTCCCTCAATGCTCAATCATTACTCCGTCACTGGTCCGACTGTGAAAAGCATCGTTGATGCTAATTTCATAAACAAACAATAGCAAGTGCCTAATGAAGGGTCCGCCGAGCAAACTTTCTTATTCTACGAGGGAAAGGCCGGGAGCTCTTCCGTCCGATCCATTTGCTTGTTTATCCTGGACTTAGGAGACCCGCCGCGGCCGCGCCGACCGAATAATGCCCCACAGGAAATGGGAATAAACTGCGCTCCACAATTCCCTGTAAAGTTCGCGTAAAGTATTTTAACAATACTTTTAGCACGAACAACACGGACTTTTTGTGTTTCTCGTGTGAAAAAATGTTTGCTATATCGTGTCATACTTTGTTGTTTACCTTAGAAGTTAGTTGCTATATTTTTTACTATCTTGCGTTATAAAAAGCAGCTAAAGGCTATTATTTAAATTGACAACATGTTATAAAACTTTTTAAAATAATAACATTCTCAAAATATTGTACCGTGATAAACGATGCGACGTCCACCCCAAGCCTAATGTGAATTTTAAAGAAAGAACGAAGAAAGTTCTCCTTACACGCGCCCGAGGCGGCCGGCGCACGTCCTCATGCCTAATTTAATCCTCGGCTTATTGAAATAAAAACGACATAGGTTTTCGACAGGTGCCGCGGGCGAGGACGCTGGGACGTGCGCGGGGCGCGAGCGCGGCGGGAGGGTCACAGGTGGCGCCGATGGTCGCAGCGTCGTTAAAATTTACATAAAGTCTCAATCCACGACGCCGGGCTCCGGCTGCCCGCCCCACGTTTATGCTACATTTAGTAATTTTATGATAATTTCGAAAACCTTACCGCCACCCATCGCATTATACTAATAGACCGCCTCTCCGTAGCGTCCGCGCCGCGGTGAAAATTCTCCGACGCCTCGAAAATAATAAGTCCCGCTCTATAAATCGCACGAAATGTGCAGCGGACACTGTTTTTTTTTTAAAAAAATTAATAGCAGATGTGTTGTCGAGTATAGGGTACGTCGGGGTGGGCAGTCTGAAACTGAGGCGCATAAATTTACTCGTTAGGTGATGTTTTTTTAGATGCGTTTTGATTAATGGCGTATAAAATTGAAGTGTTCGAGCGTAAAAATTTTAATATTTAACTTTTGACGACGGCTGCAAACGTAGGAGTGGGTAAGGGAGCAGTAGAAGTGGGGGTCCGATCCAATTCCATGCAAATGGATACCTGGGCGGTCGTTAAAAGAAGCGTTTATAGTTAACAACAGAGACGGAATGTATCGAATGGGAAGCGATAAAAACAAACGTTGTATTGTTGCAGTCGAACTTGACACACCTGCCGCGACACGAGTACGTGCCTGGGATCGGCATGGGCATCGCCAAGTGTCCCTACGACCCGGCGGACAACTCCACCGCGCTGTGGGTGGAGAGAGGCAATCCGGGATCCTTGCCGGCTCTCTACTCCGGCACCAATGCGGAATTCACCAAAGCCGACACTGTCATCTTCAGAACTGATCTACACAACTTGACAACTGGACGTCGAGAGTTCTCTTATAAACGAACTCTGAAATATGACTCCAAATGGTTGGACAGTAAGTATCCTTTATGTTGATTTGGTCTTGGTTATTTTATAATAATTATTAATCTGTCACAAGCTACACATCGTTTCTTCGCACAAATAAAATTATGCATTAGGAAAATGAATGTTTGTTGATCGATATTTATGTAAGAATAGCAACAAATCACTAGCTGTGAATCGTTTACTAATTGTTCAGTTTAGGATGCACGATGAATTCACAAATCAGTGGAATCATTGAAAATTGGAACGTCACTGATCAGCAATCAGCGACCGCGAGCCGCCGGGCTGCGCTAATCATTACGACTATTGTTACAATTATCCGCTTTGACACGATTTAGAATTTGGCATTCGCCTGTTTGTGACTAAACAACGAAATTAAACTGAGCTCACCAACGGCCTGCGATACCTTCTATTCTTAAACTGTGATTTATTTAAACTAAAATAAAACTATAAACTTCTACATCTATACTAATATTATAAGTAAATAGAGAAACTTTGTATTTTTATTTGAATTGAAATAACTCAAGAACTACTGGGCCGATTTCAAAAATTCTTTCACTGTTAAGAAGCTACTCTATCCCCGAGTAACATATGCTATATTTTTTAATTTCACGGGGACGAAGTCGCGCACAACGTCTAGTTTAAAATAAAATTAATTAATGGTATATCAAGTATTACTTTGTTTATTTTGATAAACGATTATTCAATTATTACGTTACATTAATTTAATTATCATTATTGTCATCCTGTTTATATCATTCGGATTTGCATTGACACAATTTATAGAGTGCTGTTAAATTATTGACCGTAATATGTTTAATTTGAATTATCATTTAATCTCGGTTTACGCAATGCAGCTTACCCATTAACCCGGATGATTATAATATAATATTTGTCAAAATTAATTTTATTTCTCTGTCGGAGTGCTCATATTTTTATTGGTAAAATTGTTACTACTTTCGTTTTAGGCGTTCAGTCCGTTCATTAGTTCAGTTCGTTCAGCTTTAGACGCGTACAAAGATTAAAAGATACATACTATCAAGGAAAGATACAATAAAAGTTTTAGTTTAAATAAACCATAATAAAAACCCTTTGAGGTCACTAATTTTTTTAACACCTCCCAATAGCAATAGACTATGATAATAATTATTATCTTTGAAAATACAATTTATCACTTATCCAATATGCAGACAATTTTTCAAAATAAGCATCGGCTCAGTCAATAAACATTCGGGCGTGGAATATTCATCAACGTATAAACCCGATTTATCGGCCCAATTAATTATGATCGAGCTAAATAATTTATGACTGCAATAATTTTAAAGGCTCTTTTAATATTGAACCTGAGACTTGCGATTTTATTAAAACTGTATAGTTTTGTGATGAATAAAGATATTGCTAGTGACCGTGCGCCGATAATCCTGGACACGTGGCTAGTTCATTATGCGGCCGACAAATAAGCAAGTATTAATGCGAGCTATAAATACCCTCTATAGAGTGACGTGCACGGCTTCATCTAATTTATTGCACATCGCACAGAATAATAGCAATTTGATATTGTCCTATCAACGTGGGAAAGACGGCACAACTAAATATTCAGTATAAATCCTTTACATTTGTAACTATCAGGGTATCAAAAATTAGATCTCCTTTTGAAGGGGCCATATAACTGGGTCTTATTTCAAAAGACTAACACTAACCTTTGTTTCTAGAACCGAACTTCGTTGGTTCATTCGACGTCGGCGAGTACGTGTTATTCTTCTTCCGTGAGACCGCCGTGGAGTACATCAACTGTGGTAAAGCGGTCTACTCCCGAGTCGCTCGCGTCTGCAAGCGTGACACCGGCGGCAAGAACATACTCAACCAGAACTGGGCGACATATTTAAAGGCGAGATTAAACTGCAGCATACCGGGAGAGTTTCCTTTCTACTTCAATGAGATACGTAAGTATATTAGTCAAAGTAACCGTAGTCTTTCACTACGTAAAAGTATTATGTGTGTACTAGAAGATATTATCATTCCTTTTATTTTCTTCAAAAAATGTACAGATAATAATTTTACTTTTATACAATTTTTTGGTAATGGAAACATATTTGTATTTCTCTTGATATAAATTTCCACACCTTAAGATTCCTCCTTCCAAATTTTACATGCTTTACTTTATAAACAGCAAACACCTGATGCAATTTAGATTTCCATCTAATCTCAAATACGATCTGTCAATCGAAGCAAACAGTTTCAATGGATCGTACTAAGATTTCATTGAATAAAGTCTAGTCGATTTCTTTCGTGAAGTTAGCTTGGCGATATGCTAAGGTTTTTGAACCCTCGTTTCTCCTTCACAACATTCTCTGCATTACTCATGAGAGTTCCATAGGCGTCTCTGACGCTCGATGTTTTGGAATGTGCGAATAACATGCATAGCTCACTGTCATTATCCTATATCTGCTAATGACCGTCGCGTCGTATACTTATCTATAAAAACGTAAAGCTTCATGGCTCTCTTTGAGAGTAACAATTTCTTTTGCAGTAAAGAATCTGTATATAACATTTCCATTGTGTTATAGATACTTTTTAAATCCTTCAAATTAGTAAAACTTTCATACGTTTCTCGTTATAAGCTTGAAAGGATATGGCAATGTAATATTAAGCCCGCAAGGCGAGACAGTGTTCACCAACCGTTGAGATTGACAATTATAATTGCCGAAACTAGTTGAATTGTGGTGGCAACTTTTGGTGACATCGAGATATAAAGTTCGTGTCACACAATTACGACAATTTGACTCAACTCTCATAACTTTGGACAAGCAAGAACAAATTAGACTTCGTGACGGTACTTGATAATTTTCCGGCTCAGTTTTTGGAGCCGTTTAATATGCAAATTGTATTTAACTTGTTACCTCTGTAGAATTGTAAAAAAAAATAAGTCTTCATCTTTTATAAACATTTTCGTGGCAATTACAAAAACGAAAATGACAATTTCGTTAATTTTTATCACTCCCAACAGAAAAGTAATTTATTAATCGTCTTTTCTATAAAAGAACGAAAAAAGTTATTTCTTAGAAAAAATATAAATTGTTATTTCAATGGAATTAAAATTTTTAAGAAATCCTAATAAAGCTAAATTAATCTAAATGATGAAACTAATTTACGCTTCGAATTCTTTAGTTCAAAGGCACGTATAAACAATTTGTTTAAAATGTTGATGGGGTTTTATAATAAATATATACAATTTTAAAACACTAAGATCAGGCATGTAGTCACGCACTAAAATATTAACTAAAGAACACCAAAGTTAACGAACCATATTTTTTCTCACACAGAGAGTATCTACAAAGTTCCCGGCGACGATACCCGCTTCTATGGAGTATTCACAACCGCGTCCACGGGCTTGATGGGCTCCGCAATATGTACCTTCACTATCGGCGACATCCAGAAAGCGTTCGAAGGGAAGTTCAAAGAGCAGGCCACATCCAGTTCCGCGTGGCTCCCTGTTATCAGCAGTAGGGTGCCGGAGCCGAGACCCGGGACTTGCGTCAACGATACGTCATCGTTACCCGACACTGTACTTAATTTTATCAGGTAAGACAAAAACAAACCAACAAAACGTCAAGAATATCTAAAGGATCGAAATATTCCTTATAATAACTTTAAACATACATTTTATTTAACAAGATAAACCTACATATATAACTTCAAAAATAATCTGACCCAAGAACAAAAATAAAAAACCACATCCACACGTAGCTACGAAGTGTAAGTAATAAATTTAATCACTTAAGTGTCATCAAAATGGTATATGATGATCATTCGTTCGTCATGATATTGTCACAAGTGGGTAGAGCGAAAACAGAGCGACAATCGTTTAAACATCAGTCCCGGTCTCCAGCGACTCCGGGCGCCGCACCCATTGAAATCCACAGGCACTTTTATCTGGCGACACGTCCTGTTAATTATCCGACGCTCTCGCCCCTAGAGTGTTCAATTATTTTTTTTCTACCCCCACTTTTTCACGATCCTCGTGTGGAAATGTTTGAGATTTTAACACTTCACCTGCAACACCCTGTCTGAAAATAGTTACATGAGTTTTTTTTTTCATTTGAGTTTTAATTAAACGGGGGATGATTTTTGTTGTTGGCACCGATACGAATGTTTATAAAGCTACGATGCGTAGCGCGACGTAGACACTTCGTAGCCCCGATACTTTTCGTAGCGTTCTTCAAGACATTTTCTCTATTTTGCGTTTTTAAACGATTTAATTACTTTGAAAAACTTAAATAATTTTAAAAAATTCTGTCTTTGTGTCAGATCACACCCACTAATGGACAGCGCGGTATCTCACGAGAATGAGAAGCCGATCTACTACAAGCGGGACCTGTTCTTCACCAGACTAGTTGTGGACAAAGTGAGGGTCGACATGCTGGGACACCAGCTCGAATACACCGTGTATTACGCCGGCACCAGTAAGTACTTGAAATAGAGATCTATGCAATAATAATGATCATTAAACTAAAGATTATAACGGAATGTTCTAAACTGTGGTATCTATTATCGATAGAAATTCGATCATTTAGTAAAGAAGAAAAATATTTGCGAATATTTTAAAAAGTCCCATTATTTAGGTCTTGCCATTTAAAAACCTTTTCAGTATGTTTTGAGGTCCGAAAATTACATAAAACAAAGAGAGATTTATGTTCTAGCGATATATTTATTAGTATTTATGTTAGTCTATATAGAACAGGCTCTCCCCATAATCCCATGGGCATCGTGGAAGCTGACGGTAATGTATGCGATGAGCTCGCAACCTGCCACTGTTTATCACTATTTACGTATACTATGTCTGTATCACCGTTCCGTGATATGCATTAGTGTTATGTGGTAGCCACGTTGGTACAAATCTGATAAGTTATATGCATATGGGTAGATACATACTTCGGCTTGGAAATAGTTTAAAATGATGTCATAAATACATCATCATCGAACTGGCCATGTCCCTGGTAGGGTCGGCATAGTATGTACTAATCCTTCATACTTCTTTATCAAAAAAATATATGTTATATAATAAATAGGTACTCACATACCCAACCTATCCCAGTTATTCAAAGTTCAAGCCAAAATTCAAAATTCAAGTCAAAGTCACAGTTATTCGTTTGAAATCAATTCGAACAATTCCGTACAATAAACGAACTACAAAACACACGTTCAAGTTGGGACTTTAAAGTTTCATAAAAGCGACGAATTAAAAATGCCGACGCACTAGGAGATTAAAAAAGTGTGAAAGTGCCACAATGGCTATAACTCGTGCGGCGGTGACGGCCGTGTGGACAGACCCTCTGGTCGCCAAACGCCAATGCGGCACCCGGGGGCGCGGGGATTATGTACATTCGACTGCGAAACATCGGATTTACAGTTTAAAACACGAAAAATCTATTACACCGTTCATTGTTTGTATCCAAATAGCGAACAAAACACTTACAATTTTTAACGCTTTTTGTCAACTCACAATTTATTAACTTTTAAAAGCTTGCACTCAAGCTTTTAAGCCGCGCGCTGTATTTCTAGCAGACGGATGCTATTTTCCAGTTTTAATGGGCCAACAAAAAACTTTTCATGGTTTTTCTATAAAGTGCTTTTGTTTATCTTCTCAGTGAAGCCTAATTTTAAATACAGATTTAAACCTAAAAAAGACGAAAAGGAGTTTCTATTTTGTATAACAAAAATAATACATGAATATATTTTACCACTCCTATCGTTTTTCCTTCTATAATAATGGTTCTATACATTTATGAATATCATGACCAAAGATAATTACCATAACTGCTTTCCGGACGATTAGGCAGCCGTGGTTTAGTCGCTCACAAACCGAAACTATTAAATTTCCTTCAGAACTTCCGCCGGGCATAGATTACGTCGAAGTCATGTGCATACATGCACATCGTAAAAATAATTGTGATGACTTGGACTTGTGCGGGCGACCGCAGCGCCCGGTGGCGCGTGAGTGCAACATCGCTCGCCTCACGTCACATTCCTATCTCGGCATAAATTCGGTCCGTCGCACCGCACCGCTCCAAACAACGCCTCCGAGTGCTAATTTTCGCCCATGTTGTTCCAATTTTCACCAATTTCCCTCGGAAATCGTTCTCAACCCCGTACCCCGTAAGGGCCCGTACGGAATGGATTAAACTCACGTAGATATCTAACGAAGGGGGAGTTCGTTTACTGAACAACTTTTACGAAGGCGAGCTCCGGTTCGAGTTGGCGTTTGAAATGCTCGTGCGGAATATTAAATTGTTTAAGCGTTACCTTTGACGTTCCCTCATGTGCTTTAGCCACGTACCGTGATAATTACTCTAAGTTAATCTGCATAATGTTACTTTGGCTCCGTTTTCAATAGCGGCGTAAAGTCTTTCCTCGAGCATTATCACATTGTAGCAACGGGAACGTTTCATTAAGGAACTTCAACGTGCAATAAAATGTTTAAATTTAGCTAATTTCAGCGCCAGTCGCGCTCTGTAAACGGTCACATACATTTCGACCGCAGCAAAGAGTGTAAAGAGAAGCGAAATCCGCATTCCAGAAAATCCGTGGCACTTTTAGTTCGCTATTATTTACACCGGTATGTGAAATAAGTTGTGCGAAATACCGCCATCGCAAAGAGCTCGGGGCGCTCCGTGATAAAGGACAGTTTACTCTTTCAATAAAGAGTTCTGTGGTAGTTTGGCGTCTGCGGCGATATTGCTTCCCCGGCCGGGCTACTCGGAACGCTCAGTGCGTTATAATATGCATTAAACGGCACCGTCCCGGCGGAAGCCTGTAGCGGCTCTCGAGGTGGCGGCAGACAATGAGAAACGAGCGTATGATGTACCCGCAATGCGGGCCCTGTCTTCCTCAATTCCATTTGTTTTATCACGTCTAAATCACTGTTGCCAGACAACTTTTGTGCGCTCCTCCGACGTTGATAAAAGTTTGACATCGCTCATGTACACACGCGCTCGCTCCGTTTGTCAATGGAAGGGAACCGAGCTATCAAAGACGTTAAGAGTATTTAGAAGTTAACGAAGTTAATTAAATTCCGCGAGTTAGACGTCAACGCCGAGACTCTTTAGTATCAAGGGCGCCTTTGTTAACAAACAAACACAATATTAATGTTAACGTATCTCTCAAACACAGTTCCATGTTAACAAGAGACTTGAAACTTAATTACTTCGCGTCTGTTTTATAAAACAGATGCTTATACTCGTAGGAATACTCTATTTATTATTAAACCGACAATACCGATATTATAACTCTTCCACGCCCACGTCCAAAGATCAAAAGATTTCAAGGTCTACAGAAATATATAACTATAGATATAATGATATAGCCGTGTTTATAACCATCTATTTTATAAACGTTCTTAAACAAGTCCTAATTTCTCAATTTCAATTTCGATAAAATTCAAGAAATGTAACAGATATCTGCATACATTTTTCATTTCCACTTCTGTCTAGAAAGAAAGGATATTAAATTATCATTTGCTTGGATAGAGAATAAAACAAGGAACATATATGGGAAATTAAATCGTAGGCTGTAACGGACGGGGCGAGCTTTGACGCTGAATGCTTTGAAAGCTTCTATTAAAAACGATTTAAAATTCACAGTGAGCTTAATGGTGGAGTCCGACAAGTGATATCATTTGGTGACCTCATCGCGACCGGAGTCGTGTATGCTCTTTGACGTATGATATTCAATTATGCGCGTTTTAATACAACTCCAGTACGTTATGCTTAGTTTATCAGATTAACTCTTTTATACTAAACGTTTAACATATATTTCTCATGTTTCAAACGCAAATAAATTATTTGCTATACTTTAGCAAAATTTAAGTAGCAATATTGCTAATAAGTTTATAACTTCTGTTAGTTATTTACCACAAAGTTCATAATATAAACAGATACTACCCGACTCTCTCACGGTAAAAGAAAACATCGTGATGCAACCTGCATATATCGGCGAAAAAAATTAAAGATATGTATGAAGTCACGCAAAATACTTGCTAATCGTGGAGTTGCATAAAATGGAGCCCTACATGGGTCGAACTACATGCTATATTATAATCAAAGAGTACTTTCAATGCAGAGTACACCAGCTAAAGCTGTTTACAATAAATTTGAAAATACCGTTCGTTTTAAACTTGCTATAAATATTATTTACTTGCCTCTTGTGGCCGGCGCTATGCGATACAATAACCAATCTCCAAACTAACTGATTAAGACTTTAATGCATGGCGAGTAAGTAAACTGAAGTTGCTGAAGCCAGGGTAACTAAACCACCATCACATATCATTTTGTTAGACCGCATTTCATGTTTATGG
Source organism: Papilio dardanus tibullus (assembly GCA_013186455.1). NCBI lineage: Eukaryota > Metazoa > Arthropoda > Insecta > Lepidoptera > Papilionidae > Papilio > Papilio dardanus. The sequence goes on from QDHC01006236.1 coordinate 1,312,258, forward strand.
CGAAACTTGGACTTCATGCACTTAAGCAAATGGGTTTCCGATACTTATAAGAGTAAGAGCGGATCGCTAAGGTTTATGCATGCTAAGTTATTTCGAGGATTATTATTCACTTCGCTATCGACGTCCGTGTTTAGATTAGGAGAATGCAGCTCTGAAACCTTGTTATTACTGCCTATCAATTAGTCATTATTTTGGATTCTAAAAGATATAATTGGACTTAATATGAAAGGCGAGAGTATTTTTATGGTCCCAACGGCCTGCCTCCATAAGCGAGGTACACGGATTAGAGAGAAACCTCTTTAAGCGAGACAAATACCGCGGTCCCTTGGACTCTCGGTTATCTAGGTGCGACTGTATTTAGTTATATTGATGACAAGTTTTTCTATCATCGGTTACAAGTAACTAATCTATACAAAAGAAAGATATCTTTCTATCAATATGGTAGAACATAGGATGCAGTGATTGGGGTATACAGGTGTACAATGCCTGGTATCTATACTAATATCATAAAGAAAAAACTTTGTATTTTTAAATTTATCTATTTTTGTTTGTATTGAAATAACTCAAGAACTACTGGACCGATTAAAAAAAATCTTTCACCATTAGAAAGCTATATTATCCCCGAGTAACATAGGCTATATTATTTAATTCCACGCAGACGAAGTCGCGCACAACAGCTAGTTCCTGATAAGAAGACAAGACGCAGATGCAATCGTACTCTTGAGTATTAAGCTTGAATGTCTGGAAACCCGTATTAGCATTTCGATTTACTTATATTAACGAAACAATAGAGATATCATATGTTTATAGCCATTGTTGAATTATTTCTCAGATAAAAACAGATTTATTTACACCTGGGATATTGAACAAATCACATATCCGAAACCCTCGGATCTATTGAAATACAGTCTTAAAATATGTACATTTATACAGAGGGGTCGAAAGTGTTACAAAATGAAAATCAATTGTATTTCCTTCGGTGACATTGAGTGACAGCTATTGCTGAACAACAAAGCAATTAGCAATCGTCTTAATTAGCATTCAAATCGCGTCCGACGTGAATAAACATTGATTTTTTGCTCCAAAACTGTAGGGCGGAGGTAGGGATAGGCAGGGGAATACTAATGCGTTCACTTTGGAACGCTTATCGCACCGCCGACACCAACGTTTTTTGCATAAAACATCTCATCAAAGGATTGCTAAGGTGCCACAGTATATTGAATATCAAAAGGTGCACGGTCGAGAAAGTTTCAGGGGAGGAAGCACAGCGGCATCCCTAATGTCGGCCACCGTCAATTCCTCCTTTAAAATACACCTATGGAACGTGTCCGGAATAAGTATCGCAAAGTTTTCTATACAATTTTTGATACTGATTCAATTTTTATGGAATTTATTTTTAAAATATATCGGTGATGTGTTAAAAATTCATCGAGGGTGCGTAAATGCTTTTATCCGATAGCTTTTTTTATTTTTAAGAAACTGCGAGTTACTGTGAAAGTGTTTTTATATTGGCAGGATTATAACAAAGTGCATATTTCGTCAATTTTTATAACCAGCCTTTCTACGTCTAAAGCACATTTGGTTTAATCACGTACTTTGTATAACTTGAACATCATTTAATCTTCAGAATCAAAACAAGAAATAAAGATCAGTAAATCTTCATATTCGTATTGATTAGAAACAAATTGTACAGTATAAACTGGATAACCGGTCCCGGATCGGTCCTATGATAGGCGCATAAAACTTCTAACGACGAATCTCATAAAATTGGGACGAGAGCTCGTAGGCAAACGTTAAAAAGCCACGCTCTTCGATTTACGGCACTCATAAAATACATATTGCGATTCGTGATAAAAGTCCCAATCGAATTTGTTCATACTGTCAATATCAAAATTTATCTCTTCTAATTTAGCTATTTAACGAGGTATTTCATTGCGTAATTTCTTAAGTCTCGTTGCGTGTTTCTTAGGACATGTATTTTATATCATACCGTAAAAATAACTCTTAAAACCACATTGATTTTCTACTATTACGTTGAAAAAGGAAACCATAACTCCGTCCTGTCTTAAAAATACTAAAACTGGAGAAGTACAGGCTTCCCGCTTTTCAACACATTTCACTTAATAAAATGGTTATATTTATTATTTCATATTTCTAAGTATAAAAGTCTTTTTGTGAAAATAAATATAAACTAAACATTTCTCAAAGCGATTAGGTCGACAAATCTATACGTTAAACGGGGACTTCTTTATGAAAAGCAATAAAGATGTTAGAGCTACTTTGTGTTTGGGAATTTATACTTTCTGGAGAAATAAAACTTATATTGTTCGGGGATCGCAAAAAAGTTTTCACTTAGGCATGTCGATGCAAACTCTTTATTGGTTTTCGAGATTATTTCTTTCCGTTGTGCTGTTCATATGGAAATAAATAAAAAGATTTAATAACCTTTTGTATTTTAGTTGATTTAAATGTAAAATAACTTACCTCAATTATTGTAGACAATTTAGTTTCTGAAAACTCGGATGACTAAAACCATTTTTTTGAGTTAATTATTATAATGGACATCGAAATACTTCCATGATTATTTCTCGGTACAATGTTTATCCAGAGTGAGACATTATAAATGGCGGCAGTATACCAGATAATTTGTCTCCAAAGACTAGATGATTTGGTCTCCCTTTGATATCCGTGCGTGGATTTCTCGTTTGACGTTTTCCTGGTGAATTTCCTTATGTGATTCGTAACTGTTCAGGATGTTCCTGAGGGAGATACCCGACACATCAAATCTAATGTGGAATTGTTTAATTATTTTGTCACTAAATGGTATTAATGGTACTAGGATATATACAAAATTAAAATAAGTAAAATATTTATGGTTCTATGTAGAGCTAAAGTTATATCATTTTCAATCACGTTTAAACACATAACTGGTTTAAAGAGATTCCGTAAAATGAGTAAAATGGAAACAAAACCATAGCTTTGCCGTATTTAGGAAGGGCTACACGTTTTATTTTATAAAAAAGTAGTTTTAATGAAATGTTTAAATTTAAATTCTTTGTAAGTAACATGGGATAAAGTGTAATAAAGTAGTGAATCCGTTTATAGATCGAGCTCAAATCGATAGGAAAACATGTACAGAGGAG
>QDHC01006236.1:1361805-1376783 GCA_013186455.1 Papilio dardanus tibullus
TCGCGGATACGACGCATCGCCTAACGATTCACATAAAAGTAGTAGTGCCCGCTTTAACATCTTCGCATGAAATGTCCGGCTCGCCCGGTGACATACCAAGACCACACTGAAGAGACGTGACAAATGGAAGCTATTTCGTTTTCATGCGTCGAGTGTGGTGCCGGAAGCCTAATTTTAGTCCACTTTCACTTCCTATCCTTTTCTAATAAGAAAATGATAAGAAGTGGACGTGGATTTGGCGGGGGAGGGGAGGCGTAGAAAGAGGAATTAACCTCTTGCTGCCCGTTTCCTCCTCCGTAGCTTAAGGGTAAGCTACGGAGGAGGAAGGTAAGGTTCAGCTAATCCTGGTGGCCGCTTACTCGTTTACCACATTGAAATATAAAAAAAACCACACACATAGTAAACTAACTGTCGCCCGCGAATCCATCGGCGCGAAGTTAAAAAACAACCGGGACTAAAAAAAACATAAGTAGTCTATGTACTCTTCTTGACTATGTTTTAAATTTGTGAAAAATTTTAACGAGATCCATTGAGCCATTCTGGAGATGCCTACAAATAGACATTCATTCACCGATCATAACGTAATATTAGCATTTTTAATATTAGTATGATAGTAAGATCAATATAGTTACATTATATCCTGTTCTTATAACTTTACTAAAACTAACCTGTAAAGGTGGTTCATTGAAGAATGGTGGCTCTCCATCGACCATCTCAATGAGCATGATGCCCAGCGACCACACGTCTACCTCCGGACCGTACGGCAGTCTTGATATCACTTCCGGAGACATCCAATATGGAGTTCCCACTAATGACTTACGCTTTGGCAATTCCTAGAAATACATTTTAAATTAACATATTTATTTTATAATTAAACATATTCTATAATATAATGAATAACTTGATTTCTTAAGCCTTGAATGCACTAGGATAGTATTTTAGTTGTGTAGCAAGTAATTTAGTAACTAAATGTGTCCGAAGACCAATGTTTTAGTAGAAAAGATTAGTAAATACTTTGTTTGGATACTTGCTACTTGCTAATCGACTAAAATACTATTCTTATCGCTATAAGCATAATGAACCTAAACAACTAATTAAATGTGCTAATGATTAAAAATATTATTATAGAATAATATTATAGAACAATATTAAAGGTTTAAAACTAAGTTAAACTTACTTGAGACACTTGGGCACAGAATCCAAAGTCAGATAATTTGACTCGACCATCTGCTGTCAGCAGTATTGAGTCAGATTTAATGTCTCTGTGTATAACACCTTGGCCGTGTAGAAATGCCAACGCCTGAAAAAGATCGTTAAATAAAATAGCTTCGAAAAATGTTTACTATTGTAACATAATAAAGTAAATTATTCAATGTTCTTTCAAAGTTTTTTGCAGTCTCTTCTATTTTATTTAAGTAAAAAAATAACAAACAGTAATTTTCATGAAAAACAAACAGCATATAAAATTAAGACAACAAAAAATCTTTTACAACCCATTTCCTCTATAAAATACAAGAACTGTAAACACACGTTTTAAAAAGATTCACGCCAAACACAAACTAACACAGATAACATATGACCTAGATCACACAAAGAGTTACCTTAAGGCACTGTTTGCAGACTGTCGCAATCTGCTCCGGGTCCATTCTGGAGCGGGTCACGATGTCTGTGAGCGAGCCGCCCGCCATGTACTCCATCACTACCCATAGCTCATCCCCCACTAAGTACGACGCGTGCATCTCTACTATATTAGCGTGCGGGTAGTCACGCATTATTACCTGCCAGATAAAAGTAGATTATATAATTGAACATAACTTGACTGACCTAGTACTTAGTACATTGTTTCGACTTATCAATATGTCCAAAATGTGGTTCCCGATCGAAATATATCATCGGCTAATATGACTGAATAGTGTTGTAATGTTAAATTAAGTTTTAACTTTATTATATTTCATCTAGGGTCCATAAATACATAACGATATCCTTCCCAATAGATATAAAAGTGTAAAGACTATATTGCCTTACCACTTCATTAAATAGCAATTCTCTCCGTTGCTGCTTCAATAAATTCATCATCTTAACAGCAACACGTCTTCGTGTCCTTGTATCTGTGGCTGAACATACAAAACCAGTGCTGCCCTCACCGATTTTATTGAAACCAACCAATGTTGCCTTCGGGTCGCCTTCACTCACAACTAGCCGGAGAGCCGCCCTGAACTAGATGGGATTAGATTAATTATACTACGTTAGTTGTGTAACCTGAATAACGATTGACATACTTCGAAGTACGATTATGTTGGCTTCTTACTATAGAAACAAACATTTGCATTTTCAAAGAGTAAACTTTAACTATTTAAATATTGTATTATAATAGTACTAAGTCTATATGTAAAAAGTATAATACAGTATAAGACAAAATCATTAAAGTAATCATAAATGCAAAGAAAATATTATAAATTTTAAAATCATAATTTAAATTTATATTGAAGTTCAACAACAAAAAAAGTGAATGTTCAACTTAAAATGGACATAGAAAGGACAAAATTACAGGAAATTAAAAAAAATACTTTAAAAAACTTACTTGTTCATGGGTTAAACGCAACTCATGTTTAGATGCGGCCAGTGGCAAATGGGAAGGAGCGCCGGGGGGCATCACATGTTGGTGTCGTGTCATAGAATATGTGTCAGCTAAAATGATTACAAACTATGTTATAAACAATATTATGTTACAAATTTCAAAAGTAATAATATAATTATTTAAAATTTTATTACAATGAAAGATACACTGACATACATTTTGGTAGTAAATTATTTATAATATTGATCATTTAATTTTCAATAATCTCAAATATACTTTACTGGTCAATAATTCAAAGTTTAAACAATAAAAAAGTTAGTTATGCAATTAGTTCCACAATAGTAATTTCAAAGAAAGTATTTGACCTAAAACACATTGAAAAACTATCACTTACCCATACTAATATTATTTCCATTAAGGCCTTGCATTGCAAGCGTGGGCTGGGCTTGAGGCGGGTGATTATGTTGATATGGTACATTAGCATTCTGAATGTTTTGGTATGTTATTGTTGTCGACTGATTATCATTCGGGTCACCTGCCCTCACTATCCCCTCTTGCCCCGCCTGCGTCCATTCCACTGGCGATTCAGGTATTGATTTCTTTAAAGCAAAATTACTTTGCTCGCGTCTTAAACTAGGATATTGCTGAGGTGCTGGTGGAACTGGTGGGGATTCTTCAGGTACAGCGGGTGGAACGTTTGCTTGGTTCCTTAAATCTCTTCTTATACGTGGAGGACTTGTACTTCTTAAAGAGTTCGATCTAGCAACATTTGATGTTTTTGGTAACACAACTCCGTTTTGTATCGGTTGAGTATTAATCACAATTGGGTTTGTTGACGGAGGACGAACCATTGAGGCGACCGAAGCAGATCTATGCTCCCCTCTTACTATCGTTTTTAAATCTAATATTTCAGTTGGTGTAATCTCAGAGGGGTCTATTAATGGAAGAGGTCTGTTTGTTGATTTAAAAATCTGCAATAGAAGGTAAATTTAAGAGCACTAGCGTGTGGAAATTGCTATTTCCACTAGAAATGCATTTTGATATTAAATAAACTTCTTAACCAGCACCACCATTTACCATTCACCATCCTAAATACCTTTTCTTTAATATTTTCTTAAAGTATAAATTTAACAGCACAACTATAGTAAGAAATTAAATCAAGCATCTCAACATCAATCTTCTTAATTTTGCAAGGTAATTTAAAAAATATTACAACCCTCAGCTTACTGACAATTCTAGGAATCATTATTTAATTTTTTTCTATTAACAAAATTGTTGCCACAAACATGTCTGATGGATTTAGTTCTATACACAAAACTGTAGTAGGTTTTGTTAAGGTCACCTTATCAATTTGTATTGACATTTTTGTGTCAACTGATAATAATATGTTGCTGCATATTATAGAAATTGTTATAAACTGTTCTAACTGATAGTATTTTTAAATAAATGTGATTGTGTTTAGTGGTTTCCTAAGTTAAATGGAGTGTTCTATGTTTCTAGTGTTACGATTGTAACATATCCATAAAATTACCTGATTACTGCCGACTAAGGAAGCCCATTGCAAAGGAAGTCCAACATATTTTCCCTCTCTCTTATCAAAGCCTGTATGCACTCTGTGCTCAAAATTGCTCGGTGGAGAGATCAAAGGCTTCTTCTTTTTCTTTGAAAACATGTTGAAAAATTTTTTTCACCTGCAACTATTATCTCACATTATATTTCTTTAAGTCGCAATAAACATATTTTACGAACGACAAGAACTTTTGATAAACACTCAGTTACTAAAACAAGAAACTATTTTAATCACATGAAACACACCCATGCAATAAGAACTAAAATGGCAAATCACAACATCGAACTTAAAAAGAAAGCTTGAAATCACAAACAGTTTTCACTTTGCACCGGGACTGTTTTCTATCCTGCACACGCCACTGCCTACTACACCAACAAGTTATAAACATAAAACATCCGTTCCACTAGTATAAAATAATTATTAAAAGTCTGGAAAACAAAACATTTAATTTATCACTTCCGCGGAGTACTAGTAACCATGCATGATCCATAAATTTAATAATCGTAATGATTACGTACGTTACGGTTTGTTATGAAAAGAAATAGAATTCACTTTACTTCACTAAGCCTTTTGTCGAAAACAATATAAATTTATAAGCTTTTCCAATACCAAGTTTGAAATCATCGCGAAAATATACATTTATCGTATTTAGTTATTTAATTTTTTTATACTTCATACTTCATCAAAGCTTCAAAGTATTTTTTGTTGCCATATGGTATTCGCCATTTATCCCAGGAAATACATAGCTTAGATAGCTGGTAGGGTAAGGTACTTTGATTAACTTAACTGGTAATACAAAATCCTCTTCCTTGCACCTGCGCAATCATAGTGATGTAACAATTTTAATAATACCGAAACCAAGACGCATTTCTTTCATTTCATAAAAAATCAAGATTTTGTTTTTTCTAATATTTATGAAAAAAAATAAATGTTAAAAAAATTTAAAACATTACTAAAATAAAGCTTTTCTTAATAATCAAATCCGATTCCAATTTTTAAATAGAGACCATTAACTTTTAAATAAAATATTATCATTTTTTTTATTTAAATTGTATTTTAGTATGTCAGTAACAGTATCGTTTTAAAATGATGGTTTTGCGTAAATCCACATATTTATAAACATTTCTTCGTACCGATACCAAAATTTGATCAAAGTTGTACAACCCTTAGGCTTGGCTGCCTGATGAAAGAAGGACGTGTGACAAACTCGAATGGAATGTGATTGTTGCCATTCTGCGACACTTGCCTAAAGATCAGAAAATAATGAATGACTCAAAATTAAAATTATTGCTTCCTCGTAATTATTAAAATACCAGTGACTGCTATTTACCTATATCTACGTTGAATGAAAATCGTTTCAACGGTTGAACCGGTGATGGGTGATCAACGTTTGATTTAATTATTTCATTAAACCAACGTTCATCACTAGTATGAACTTAGCAAATATTTTGACAGATAACTCATGTCAGTTTCATAAAGATGTTGATGTTTATTTTGTTGTAGAAAACATTAAATATTGCTTGAATATGAAAGAGAAACGAGAGAATAAAAAGAAACATAAGAAAGACAAACTAAAACACAAAAAATCTAAAAGAAAAACAGTAAGTTTACTGGCAAACACTTCAATTGTCTTTCCAAGTAAACTTTAAGTAACTTGTCATTTATCATTGTATATTTTTCATCTTTTAGCATTCTGAGTCTTCAAGCAGTTCGTCACAGTCTGATGAATGGGTTGAAAAAGATACGGGTTCATCCAAAAACCGTGATGAATGGATGTCAATGACAGGTATGTTGAAAACATACACAAAAGATGATGTAAAAGTTCCTCGAGAAGATGACAAAAAAAATATAGATTCATATAATCCTTCAACAAGTACAAGAGAATTAAATCCATATTGGAAAGAAGGTGGTTCCGGTCTACCTCAGTCATACGAAAGTTTTCGTAAATCAAGACAGTTTATGAAACCTTCTGATGACGATGATTATTACACAAAACCACTAAGCAATCAAAACAAGCAATTAACAAGAAACAAGCATGAACATAAAACTGATAGAAATGATTTTAGACAAAAAACATACAACTGGCGAAAAGATGAAAGAAGGGACGAAAAACAGGATCACAAAAGTAAACATGATTATGATACAAAAACAAGCGAAAGTACAAATGTCGAGAGTTCTTCACCTTCTTTGAAGGTTCCATCACAATCATCTGAGAAAAGTTCCGATTCTTTATATCTTAGTGATGAAAAAATGAATAAATTAGCTGCTAAAATTGTTAAAGCAGAAATAATGGGTGATACAAAGTTAGTTAATGACTTAAAAGTCAAGCTGGAAGCAGCAAGGGAGTACAGAAAACAGAACCCTGGTGTTGTTAAAGATGACAGTGGCATAATGTTAATGACTACCACACCGTCAGGCAATAGTAGGCCATTATCAAAACCAGATGCATCACATTCAGGTGACCCAAGAAGTAAAGGTGGTAAAAGGAAAGCAGAAACACACAATGCAAATCAAAGAGTCAAGTACTTTGGTAATGATGATAAATACAATTTATCACAAATGGTAAGTATAACCCTCTTTGCATACAAGACTATATTAATCTGTCATTTTAAACTCAAAGTGACATGCAATACAATCACATAGAGGTTCATACAAAGTTAGGATCACCAACACATGATATTTTGTGTGACAATAATCTCTTTGCAATGCCTAGTGTATATATAGGTTCTCATATATACATTGTCACAATTTTGTTGTCTCAAAGCAAATCTCAATTAAATTTTGCTTGCTATAAAATGTTGTTTCAAAATTTCATATTACAGTTTGAACAAGAAAAGTATGGTACTAATTATGACCAAGATGCAGAATTAGCTGCAATCGCTGCAAAACAAAAGAATCCAAATGACGACTTGGAAGACATATTTGTTGATGAAATATCAAAGAATAAAAATGTGGCTAAGGATAATGAAAAAGAAAGGCAACAAGCTATAAATCAAAGCAAAAAACTGGAGAGGTCTCTAGAAGGATGTGAATATTGCATTGATTCCAAAAATATGTTGAAACATCTTATAGTGAGTTATGGCAGCAAAGTGTATGTGGCTTTACCAGCTAAAACATCTCTGGTCAAAGGACATTGCATCATAACTACTCTCCAGCATAATACTTGTGTTACTTCCTTAGATGAAGATATTTGGGAAGAAATCTTGGTTAGTAACTTACACCTTCATTATTTATGGACATTCTTATGGTGAAGGCAAATATTGTGATGCAACCTGCACATATCAGTAAAGAAATTCAAAGGTGTGTGTGAGGTCACGAAAATACGCGCTATTCACAGAGTTGACTACAAGCCAAGCCTATCATGGGTTAAATAATTTGCATAGAGTAATAGTATAAAGAATTCTTTGTGCTAACTTAATAAAGTAACTTTTTGTCTAAATTTCAGAATTACAGGAAAATGATAACACAATTCTTCAATTCTCAAAACAAAGATGTTGTGTTTTTCGAGACTGCAACAAGGCTCCATAGATACCCACATATGGTGATCAACTGTGTGCCGCTGCCCAGAGATGTAGGAGACATGGCTTCTATTTACTTTAAAAAAGCTATACTTGAATGTGAAGCAGAATGGTCGATGAATAAAAAAGTTGTAGACTTAAAGGGGAAGAATATTAGAAAAGGTATTCCAAAAGGTTTGCCATATTTTTGGATAGATTTTGGTATGGATCCTGGGTTTGCACATGTTATTGAAGACCAACAGTTATTTCCAAAAACATTTGCAGAGGTGAGTAACTTTGCTTATTTTACAATGTTCAATTTTGTGGTCTTTTAAATATCTAGTCTTTATTTCCTTAAAGTAATATTTATTTTATTTTATTACTTTTTCTTTCAGGAAATTATTTGTGGCATATTAGACTTAAATCACAACCTATGGAAAAATCCACAAAGAGAATATGGTGATCTTCAGAGACAAAAGGTTTTAGAGTTTGTGAAAGAATGGAAGCCTTTTGAGACATCTATGAAGAATAAATAAATAAAGAATAATGATCAAATTTTTGTTTAATTGTATCACTAAGGATACTCTTAATTTCCAATCAAGATGGAAGATACAAAAAGGAATGGAGTCTTTATTTAAACTGAAAATATTAAAGTAGTTTTATTGTTGTGATGAGCAGCCTTGCTCTTCTCTCATCATTTCCTGTATTAGCCATTGTCTTTCTGCAGCTTGTCTCATTTTAGTTAAAACAATAGACTCATAGTCCCTCTCTGTTATTGATGAAGGACCTTTTTTGTCTTTTTTTGTTGTTAATACAGGTATCTCATGTAGCCATTTTAAAGTTAATGGATTTTCTGCTAAACCTGGAATAAAATAATGGAAAGATACATGACATGTATATGTAATAGTAGTACAAGTAGGTATCTAGTAATTGAAATATTGGTGTTTTCTATAGTTACCTTTTTCCAGTTCTACTGCAACTTCAGAGGCTTCTTTAGTAGTAAATTCCACTAAAGCACTACCCTTTTTCTTGGGTGAAATTATTAAAGCTGAAATAGTGCCATATTTCTTTAGTATTCTTCTCAAAGTAGGTTCATCATAACCACCATTATTTGGATCATTTTTATCTGCTTTCCATTTTATCTTTATTCTATTCAAAGTGGGATCCCAATAAGGTTCAACAAATCTTATTTTATTTTTTCTAATTTCTTCTCTGATCCTCTGTTGTTCTTCCTGGAGAAGACGACTACCTTCCTTTTGTAACCTTTTTATTTCTGCAGCTAGTTTTTGTTCATCTGTCAGATTTGAATCTTTTCCTAAAGCTTCACGTTCTCTTCTTTCGAGGTCTTCCTTCAGTTTCTGACGCTTACTATCCAACTGTTTGTGACGTAGTTTAGCAGCGGCTTTAGCTTTTATAACTTTGTCATACGCAGCTCTAGCACCTGCGTCTGTCAATATCTCTAGAGCTCGAGACAATTCATGGAAAGTTTCCGCCGCTTTTGGGTCATCGGGATTTTTGTCTGGATGACACTGGAGCGCCTTTTTACGATACGCTTTTTTGATCTAAAATGTTTTAGAATGTTACAAAAATACAAACACACAATAAGACAAGAACGATTTATATTCATACCTCTGATTCTGTAGCGGAAATCTGGAGATCTAAAATAGCATACAAGTCAACATCTTCAATGTTCTTATCCATTTTTTAGCCTTTTTCCAAGTAATAAGCAAATGTAATGTTGGAAAAAAGTTTTAAAAATGTTTGTAGAATTTGACATTGACATTTTTGACATAAAGTTTGTTTAAAATGGATAAAGAGTAGATGAATGATAGATTCGCTTTCTTACGCAGTTTTTTATTGCGAAATTTAATAACATCTGTATTTATATTCTTTGTAAAAAAACAACTGTCAAAATAAGGGTAACCTAAAAACTCTATAGATATTAAATAATATTGAATATTTTACTTAAATATACAAAATAATACGCAATAGTATTCTACAGTCATAAAGTGAACTAATCGGAACCAGTCATGTTGCCTCGCTATCTAAGTATGTTGTTTATCAGGAACGGTAAGTTATAAAAATAGATATTTTCTTAACAACTGATTTTCTGTTGATTTTAGGGAATTCAATTAAAAACGGTAGTTTATATCTGCGGACTAATTCAACAGTGGCTCAAACAATACCACAAAAAGAACCAGAAAATACCCAGGGTACGTGAACTTTTCTTTATACTGTAACTCGAAATATTTTACTTTTATTGATAAACTATCTTCATAGGGGGTTTCTATTATAAATGACTTTCAGATTATTAAAATTTACATTTAGCAGTTAAGTTCTATATAATGTTTATTTTTATAAGACACAATTTGATACCCATTTAGTAAAATCATGTCTAGCGTTAGATGTTACATTTATTTGGTTTTAAAACTTATTACATACTGTTTAATTCCTCAAACACCTTTTGATACATTTCCTTTCTGAACCTGAACATATCACTTATGTCAGATCTATTATTTTTTTAATTTAATATAGATAAGTAAAATTATTGTTTTAACATTTCAGAAACTTTGCCTAAAAAAAGCAATCCATTAGAACATCCAGATTATTTTCGTGTCCACAATCTATTTACTGTTAAAGATTTATTTGATGCGAGAGTGCACTTTGGGCACAAAGAAGGATCATTAAATGAATATATGACACCATACTTGTACGGCTCAAGGTTGGGACATCTCATATTTGATTTGGATATTACAGCTGACCATTTACGTAAAGCTTTAAATTTCACTGCCCATATAGCATATAGAGGTGGAATAATTTGTTTCTTCAATAGAAATGCATTGAATGCTCTTTTAGTAGAGAAAACAGCTCAAGAATGTGGTGAATACGCTCATACTAGATTCTGGCGTGGTGGTATCTTTACAAATGCTAACCATCAGTTTGGTGCCATTACGAGGTTGCCTGATTTGTGTATATTTTTGAATACACAAAATAATATTCTCAGTCAACACACAGCTGTCAGGGATAGTGCGAAAATGTTGATACCAACAATTGGTATTGTTGACAGTAATTGCAATCCTAATTTAGTTACATATCCAGTACCAGGTAATGATGATACTCCTTGTGCTATTGAATTGTACTGCAAATTATTTAAAGCAGCAATTCTAAGAGGTAAAGAGGAGAGAATGAAATTATTGCAAGAAAGTGAATAATTGAGGCATGTTTAATATTAGTTTTTTAGGAGTACAGTGATTTTTATTAATAATAGACATAAATTTCAAACAATAATGATTTTTATTTAACATGGTCCCATAATAAATTGCTTATATAATATAGTTTTTTGTACAAATAAATTCTAAATTGTCAAGTAATAAATGTAAAATTAAAACTTTAAAATGACTTTTATAGTTAACAATCTGATTAATATATTTTGATCACAAGGAACATAATTTACATAGTCAAGACAATATAGACATAAACAATCACTAGCAACAGTTGATATATTTTTTTTATGTATCTTTATCACATATATTTATTCGTATTTTTTAAACAAAAGTATTATTTGATTTACTTAAAGATATAATATATTTGACTTCATCAACATAGGTACAAACATAATCTTGCTAGTGATAAAAAAACTTTTTTTGGGATACTTTGAATATCCGTATGTTTCATCCGAGTAGAACTTTCCGCATCATATGAGTATTTGTGTTGCTGTCTACTTCACGACTCTCCCAGCTACCGGTGATACATTTTGAACTGCACAAGTATTGGAGCAGAGGTATGCGATATTTGCCGCAGAAATCCACGAATTTAATATGCTCCACGCGATTATCGAAGAACACACCTGTAAAAGATTAGAAGCTTTGAAGTTTTACATGGTAGAAAGTCTGAAGAAGGACCTGAGCAATAAGACGACTGAAGGTTAGTTGCCGTTTTTATCGAAATATGTGCATTAAAAAACTTAAAACATCCTTTTCTACATTTAACACGTTGAGCCCGGCGCCGAATTTTCTGTCCTTTCCGTTCATCCCGCAGCCGGCAAGCGACAAAATGTTGTATGCTACCGCATCCAGGAGATTGCTTACAAGAGATTACTTCAGTACGAATGAGATAAAGAATTCTTGGTCACGCGCCAGCAAAACGAAAATTCTAGTGCCGGTCCCCAGGGACCCCAGGCCCAACGTGTTAAGTAATTTTTCTTCATTATCAATGTTAATTTACCCCTCTTTTTACGTTACATAATGTTCCTAACTTCTTTTTTACTAATGTGTTTTACGTTTTTATTCACCTTCAATGAAAATGTACAATAACAATGAAGAAATATCTTTCAGGTTCAGTCTCTTGTAGTAAATTACAAATAAGTACATAAAAGTGTAAGGTAGTTTTTTAAAATTGTGTACACTATGATAGTTCAAGAGAAAATTGATAATCCTCTGTCAAAAGACCTCAGCGATTTCTAGGGGCTTGGTCTATGTCTATTAGAAAATCTTAAGCATTTAAAGGGTACTGATCTTTCAAATATATACAATAACTGTTGTAAATGGCAACTATATGACAATGATGTAGCATATTCTACAAAGCAAATAATTAAGTCGAAGTGTTGTTTTATTTATTATCAAAGGTTATCTTATATACTTTACATATTTACATTATCAGTATCATTGCATATTGTGTTGAAATAGTATTTTTTGCTAAATAAAACTATAGTAAATAATATGAATTTGTTTCTTTTGTGTATAGTTAGGCAATGAAAACTCATGGTTGATGCTAACGTACCTCTGCACTTTGGATTAACGCAACGTTCAGCTGCTTTTAAATATTTGATCAACGTAAGAGGTACTTCGCCCACTCTTATAGGTATTTCGTAGAGTTTGATGTTCCGACCCGCAAGCTCCAGCAATGACGGCGGCTCCAAAGTCATGTCTTTAACGAACCTCACCACCAAAGGGTTATCACGAAGACTCAACTGTAATAGTTATAAAAAAGTGATTATAAATATTATTCTACGTAAAACAATATTATCTAATCGAGTTTCCTAAAATAAGGTGACATAAATGAAAATATTAATAAAACGAACGTAAACAATTTTATTATTTATCATAATAAAACATTAATTAGTAATATGTTTTAATTGTTAATTTTATCCAATATTTGTTTACCCGGACAATGTTATATCGCACATTGTCCATTGCTGTTACAAAATGATATACGTAAACGATGTCATTTTCACCGAATACAAAGAACGTTAGTTTATTTAAAGCCATTCTTATAGTTGTGGACTAAAAAAACGTAAATTCGGCAGAATTTGGGCGTCGTTATTAATCTAAACGGAATGTCACACGGGCGGTGCCTTTCCGGAAGTTAATTTAGGATAAAATATGGCAGTACGATTCATTTCCGAATACGTACACGGCAGTGTTTCCGCCGAGACGGTAATGTGATGCTGTGGGATGCAAGAAACTGAAAGACAAATGAATGTGCTGCTATTGTTCTCGAGTTTTTCATTAACAAGCATAAACATAATCAAAAACCAACTGGATTTCGATCTTTCATTCACGTTCCTAAAGACAGTAGGCGTTGTTCACTTGTTTTTGAATTTAATAAAGTGCACGATTAGTTTCCATGTATTTTACTGTTAGCAACAGCAACACAATTTGCTCAGTTCTCGGCAACATAAGGCCAGGAGCAACATGACTTCGACCTCACTAACTATGTTATGTAAGGTTATCTGAAGACATTATAATAACACTTATTATTATTGATATTTTGATATTCTCATTTCATATAAGGGGGCAATGGAGCAGACAGGTCATAAAGCTGTCTAATAGAATCTTGTATAAGACTAGTGGTTTTAGCGTAGTTTTGTCCTAATAAGTTATATCTACTCTGTATTTAAGAGTCTAACGGACGAATTTTTAAAGGCCACTCAAATATTTAAGAGAGTCTTACATGTTAAGACCACGCTTATGCTCCAAATTCTACGTCGATCTCGTTTAATTTTAATGCTACTTAGATTTTAGGCGACGCTTAAATTTGAATATTCGGCCGTAACGTTTTCCCCAGTCCAATTTATTTAATCAGGTGACCCCTGATCTCCTTATAATCAACAAATCTCGTATAAATAAGATCTCGATATATCTGTAATCTGCGTAAGCATATAACCCGGGATGAGAATTGGTGAATCCCCTATTTGTTGTTAGTTATATTATCCTTAGATTAGTAAGCTTTGCTATCCTTATGTCTTACCTCTGTCAAACATTTTAGTTTGATAATTTGCGGCGGCAGAGTTTTAAGTTTATTCTTGTGTATTAACAGGGAGCGTAGCTGTTTGAGGCTGGCAATACTCGCTGGCAGCTGCTCAATGAAGTTGTCACTGAGGACTAACGCCTGGAGTGACGTCAACGCACCCACCGAATCCGGCACCTCAATGATTTGATTGCCTCCAATTGAAAGTATTTGCAGGCTGCGGAACAGATTGAATTCACTGTAATTGATACATCTGACAGTTTTATAAAGCTAAATATAGGTATATAGTAAAATATGATCAGCCGAAGAAGAGAAAATGACAATCTCGTATTGTGTTCTAAAATTTCGAGCATAGTAAAATGCTGTAGGCGGTTAGGCCATGAAATGAAAGTAAAGTAAACTAGTAAAGATACGTTACAGCACCGTTTTCCTTGAACCGGCCATTGTGGCGACCTACGGGGAAGTCTACACCCAGCAGTTGGCGACTTAAGCCCATTTTTAACCGACTCCCAAAAGAAAGTTATTTCCCTAATAGTTTAAAATGTTGCTACCGTGGTTTTCACCAACCTGAGTTATATTTTACAATATATATCGTACCTTGCCGTACATTTACGGCCGAATGTTTAAACGCCACAAACACCAATTCGATTTTAAGCGACCCTTACGTAACAAAGTATTTAAGTGACGTTTCGGCCTTTAGTTTTTTAAAACGGTATATTTACCGTGTAAATTATCATAGTAGTATTATGTCGCGGAATGATATGATAAAAGCAAAAAAATAAATAAAGTTGTCTTAAGCTTAAAAGTGTTATATCTCATACAGCCATAATTTTATGCATAAGTTGATATAATAAACGTCGTAAATATGTCACAATATAGTACGTATTTGATAGCCTCGTTATTAAACTAGGAACGGTATATTAAACAAAGAGCTCGCTCTATTAAATGATGTTTAACAAACACCTATATTATCTAAAGGTCACGTAGGCCCTATTGTTTTATTGTATGAAGCAGTAAACATAACGAATTCATTTTAATAAAATCTGAAATATTGAGCTTTACGAGGTGATCCCCCTGAATCATC